>OU015491.1:157240311-157462811 GCA_907164885.2 Dolomedes plantarius
GCTGTCCAGTTTCCTCGTGCGCGGCAAAACTCCAAACGGAGGCGTCGATGGGTGAGCGTCAAGGGCAGCACACGTAATGGGCGCCGCGATACCAACTGTCCTTCAGCCAGGCGCCTTCGTATGGTTCGAGAAGACACAGAGGCCCCTAGTGAAGGTGCTACCTGTGCCTGGATGGCGGCCGATGAAGCAGTTGGCTGTACGCGTGCATTTCTTACGATGTGGCGGTCTTTCGACGACTGGTCTGTCGAGGGCGTCCTGAGCCTGGACTTCGTGTACATGACATCTCTCGAGTCCTCTGGTCCCAACACCTCCTTCACAACACAATCAGAGCGGCCTAATTGTCGAGCTACTCGCCTAGCTGACCACCCAGCTTCCATCATCCCGACGATTCTCCCCCTCTCAAACTGCGACAACTGCTTATATTGTCTTCGAACACGGCATAATGGCATGTCTATCTCAGCTCTTCCTTTGTAAATAATTCAGTACACTCAAACAAGCTTTGGTTACCTGTTTTATACTCCACAGAGTACGATGTTAACGCCCTCTACCGGCTATACGTAATGCGCAACCACGCTGCATTTCTAATCATTTGCATATCTCCCCGACATGTACCTTCATTGCAAGTTTCGTTACGATCCCGCAATTATTTCTTGGTGCGCTAATTTTTTTGTCCATGAGTGTATTTTAAGTAATATAGTTATTTTGGTTCATTTGTCTTTTATATTATTCTTTACTTTAAAAAGGTCTCAGTTTTGTAGCAGACTTCAGACAGTGTTGCCTGGGCGTCAAACATTGTTTAATCGGAGTGGGGGGTCACAACTCCCCCCGATCAGTAACTACAAAACTTCCATTTCTGTTGTGAGTTTCATTCTCGTATTCTTAAATCCGTATAGATATGGTTACTTCTTTCTTCTACTTCTTGTTTCATTGTATATATATATTATATATATATATATATGGTTTTTTTTAAGACTGACACTATTTAGAGCCATCTGTATCGCGATCTATCAGCCGGAATACCACCAAAATTGATAGAGGGACTAAGGATGACATGGGAAAGAATTTCCATGAAAAAAATTAGTTCCAAAAGTCGCGGATAGGGAAGATATGGTGCTGTTATTGTCGGCGTGAATACCGAATACCGTGAATACCGAGGGATGAATACCGAATAAGTTGCAAAAACACAAAGGAATAACAAAGAAATTTTCCTGCAACTCCACTTTATACATCAAATTCACTTCTTTCGCATTCAATGTAACCACAGTCCTTGTGGACGAAACATTGTATCTTAAACACTACGTTCTCATCGGCCAAGCGTAACATGTCACCAGGAATGTTCATTCAAGTCCGGGATATGTTGCCCTTTAGGGCCGCAAGTTCGAGGCTGCACCAAGATACCCTTGGAGTAAAAATAACACCACAAAAAAGTCACATGGTTAGGTCTGGGAAGCGAGGTGGCCATGCCAGTGGAAAAAAGCGACTGATGACACTTTCTTCTGTAAAGCGATGGTACAATAGATTCCAACACGATCTTTATAGCCCAAGAACACTGGAGCTGTCGACTACGTAGTCATGAATTTGCATTTTGATGTTTTACTTGCCTTTTATGCAAATTCTTGGGTGCACCGACAACAACAGCGCTATATCATCCCCTATCGGCGACTTTTGGAACTAATTATTTTTTTCACGGAAACTCATTCCCATGTCGTCCTTAGTCCCTCTATCAATTTTGGAATAATTCCGGGATTGTTCGTAACAAAAGTTCTTTAAATAATAGTTCATACAAATTTCGATTTAATTTACAATTATTCATGATTATATTATTTGTTGCTATTACACGGCTGAACTTTTCAATTTTCTTTATGACATCAGCTTGAAAAAACAATGTTCATTGATGTTCCCATCTACTAAGAATGATGAGTCTAAAATATATTTCCGTGCACTAAGAATCTGAAATATTGAATATTGCATTGTCTATTTTAATACATGAATGCCATAGAAGGAACGTTACAAAGAAATATTATCCCATTTTTATGCAAATTGTGCAGTTTTATAGTTTACGGTGAAAACATTCGATCCATAAACATTTGAACTGCATTGTAATATATTCCCTGTGTACACCCTCTTCTCTTCTAAAATGAGATCAGGGAGTGTATATAGGAAATTTTATATGTAAATAGGACAGAAAAGAAGTTCCTTCGCAATCCGGAGTATTTTAAACAGGGCGTGACATTTAGGAATTTATATGAAACCGTAGATATTTCCAGTTGTGACAAAATTTTACTTTTTTAAACTGGTAATCTGATTTCATTCAATTTTGGGGGCATAGGAAACGACATGCTCTCTTTCTTAAAAAATATATCTGATTTAAAAATTTTATGAATACTTTTCGTGTTTCATTAACGAAATGATACTTTAAATATAGAAGTAATAAATTTTTAAGATGTTAAGTAATTCAAAGCAGGAATATGGATATTTATATTATGTGTGTTCGACAATTTACTTCTGAATTTTTTTCATGAACATAGTTACAAAATATTATGCAAAACATCCATTTGTGGTATATTTCTAATACCCCAAAACTTGTAAAATGATAGATGTAAATTATTTATATATGTTGCTGCTTAAGCATCTTAGAAGCGGCAGAGAAATACATTGAACGATTTCATTCGATAGACAGGGAAAATTTATCTGAGTGCATAATTTTTCTTTAATTTGTTGTTTGAGCAACTAAGAAGCTCCAGTGAAAAGAATTAATCGTCATCACTCATTAGGCATTACAAATGTATCTATGTGGAAATTATTTCTGTAATTTGTTTTTAAGTATTTAAGAAGAGATTCGTAAAGTTTGACAAATGTATATATACGGAAATTATTCCTACTCACATATTGTTGCTGAAGCAACGAGAAGTGGCAGTGAAATGCATTGATGGCTTTCATTCGATAGGGTCTGATTCAATTCTAAAACTAAAAAGGTTTGTCGTTGCTTTGAGGCACATTTATCAAGGAAGTGCACCTTGTTTACCCAGCTTTTTTAGAAACGAATGTCTCAGTACAAATGAAGGCCTTATTTGAATAGTGGTCCAACTCCACTTTAAAAAAATGGAGTTAACTTCACTTTCATGATCTTATAATTCATTTATATCTTATTTTTAATCTGGTACACCTCCAACTTATTTCTCTTGCCAACAGAGGGCATTATATATCATAGTTCAGCAGTCATTTCTCAGTACCCATTGGACTTAGGCTCTGTATCTCAAAATGAACAAGAATGGAGTTGGACCACTATTCAAATAAGGTCTTCAAATTTTAGTTGCATCCTAACACTTTCGGCAATGGAACCCTTTAGGAGATGATGGAATAATTAAAGCAAGCTGAATACAAAAGCTTAATCAGTGATAGTGTCTCTCCGTAGAAATATTACCATGGTCCACTGTGTTTCAGAGGGGGGGGGGCGAGGATTGATCCCACAGATGTCGCCCCTTTGGGATGCTCGGTCAAAATTGAGGTAGCACCTAGCTAAGACGGGTTCGGATCCTTTTAGTGCTATTTTAAACTGGAGCCACACTCCTCTACCAGCAAAGTCTAAATGGATCTGGTCTGGAACAACCGGCCGGGGACATTAGCAACAGTGCAACAATCAAAATTTTCATGAATATATGAAAAGGACCTCAATAAGGTATGCGGCAAAGATTAAAACTAAAGCATGAACATGAAAAAAAATGATTCTCAATAAATTAACATCGTTGAAAAGAAAACTGAAAAAATTGTTGCAAAGGATATGTAAGGTGAAACAATTGCAAGTACATAAAATAAAGAAAAATAACGGGAATAATTGAATAAAAGGCATTTCTGTCATCAGTATTCTTTCATGTGATGTGTATAGACAATCATTGTTGAGATTCCAAAAAAAGTAATATGAACAGGTAAAGAACAGAGGTAAAGGAATATGAACTTATATCCAAAGTGCAAAGAATGTCGGAAAAATATATTGATTAGGAACATTACCTTTATGTATATAGTTTTAGAGAAATTTAGTACAGTATTTTGCTATTGTGTAAGATAGTAACAGTTAATTCTTACAGACAGTTTGTGTAAAAATTGTATTCATTAAACTCGGATTGTAGAATAAACAGCTTTGAACATTCCCAAGAGCGCTAATTCGTTGTTCGTGCCGAAGTCTCATTACTACGATTTAGACATTTATTTAAGAGATAATATTGTTGACTTATTTTATCATTTAGAGCAGTTAATGAAGTATCAATATATAAATTTAAATATGCATTAAACAGTCTTGTTTAATTAATTCATCCTGAAAGACAATTATATCACAATACAGAGGCTGTTCACACATTTTTTAGACGATGTATATTGTATTCACAAAACAAAATTACAAATTCTTGTGTTTTAAATGTTCTATTTCACATCCTTTATTCTATCTTTCGAACCGCAATTTCCCGGAGAATAATGCCTTTTGAAGTGTCAGAAGAGGTATTCTATCCCATTCCTCCTGAACAGCTTTCCAGAGTCCTGTAAGGGTTTTGGGACGACGTTTGGATAATGCAGATTTTAAAAGTCCGAAAGCACAAAAATCCATAGGTGATACATCGGGAGATTTAGTAGGGATATCAGTGACGGGTATGGCCTTATACCAGTTTTTGTTCCATATCTTTTAGGAAATTTACAGTGAATTTTGATGTGTGACTGCTAGCTTTGTCCTGATGGAGTCTCACAGATTGATGGCACTGTGGTAAAGCGATGGTATTTCATTCAGAAAATTGGCGACAAAATATTCCTGAGAGTATTTGGAGTTAATCTTGACATTTTTTTTCCACTCTTTATTTTTAACTTGACATTATAAGAAAAACCAGCAACAATCATAATCCCTTAGAAAAACTTTCTTTCGATTCTTTGAACCATGACTTAAATTTTTTTCTCCCCTTTTATGATAATAAATGGGTCTTTTTTGTTGCAATCATTTAAATACACACATGATTCATCTATTGTGACAATTGTTTTCCATTTTTCTTTGGATAAGTGTTTTTATATAGAATTCTGCAGCGTGTCCTGCGTTCAGCGATATGATTTGGAAGAAGACGATGCACATTGCGTTTTTCGCTCTTAAGATTTACATCAACGTTTATCATTTTGTTTACAGTGGACACCGAGCATTTTAATAATTTTGCAACTGTCCTTTGACTAGGGGATTTTCTTTTAACATTAAACAACGTACCTTTGCAATAGTCGAAGATGTCCTTTTTTCCTTGGATACTTGTTTGGAATTTTTGTCCCACTTGAGGCTCCAATTTGACGTTTTTTTCCCTTTCTTGTTGACGATATTACCTATTGACGCTTTAGATATCACAAAACCATGACTCTCACATCGTTTTTGGATAACGGAGTATGCATATTTCTCTTCGGAAAGAGCATAAATTAGCCTTCGAACCACTGCTTTGTTAAAAACGCCATTTTGAATAACAAAACTTTCAAGCCGCAGACGATAATTTGACTTTTAAAAACAAGTACAATTGCAATTATTTCTTTTGCAGCAAACGATTTTTTATTACCGCTTACCAAAAATCGTCTAAAAATGTGCGCACAGCCTCTGTATAATAACAAATTATAGCACGAATGATAAAAATAAGGTCACGTATATGCAAGTGTTTAAAAACAGATCATAGAGAATTTCATGTGTGTGACACAAAGTTAATTATTTTCTAATATATCTGTTCTTATTATAATCTCGTATTACACTGCTTAAGCTGTAGTAACTTTTGCTGTCGCATAAAAGATTTTGAATAAACAAAGCTGTCTTCATGAATAATTTATACATCTCTTTCAAAAGAATTTTACGCAAATTTAAGATAACTAATTGATTTCATCAAATTTAATTCTAATCCCAGTTGAAAAAAGTCAATCCCTGTTCGAGAGCAGAAATATCCATTTAAACGAGCAACAAATATTTTATTCTTTGTCTACTAATCGCTGCATCGAAGACGCTGATTCTTTATGAAGACTCCGCCCCCCCCCTCCCATTTGATTTCAAAAAATTCCGTTTATTGTGATCAAGATAACGCACTCGAAGAATGCAGTTTTCTGCTATATTTTTAATCTCAAATTAGACGTAGCTCACTCTAATCATTCCTGTGCTGTTGTTATTAATTATTTTGACAGTTTTCTTTGAAATATGTAACCGATCTTTCTGAGAAAATATTTGTCTAAGGCAATTAATTTATTTGGAACAAAGGACTTTTAAATTATGGAAAAAGAAAGAAAAAACATATCTTCGTAAAATAAACGCCTTCCCAAATATTTACTTTAACAGATTAAGAGAAATATTTGTTTTAATAGTACTCCCAAATAATCTGAATTGAATATGACTTATTTCTCAGGATATTTGACATAATGACATAGCTAATGACGTAAAAATCTTTTTACTGCATTGTTAAAGCTTTTTGAAGGAAATCTTTGTATTAATTTATTTTCAATGTTTGTTCTGTAGCATGCTATATAAACCCTTAAAGCAGTATATCATTAAGAGTCAGGTCACTGCCTCTTTGAGAGTTAGGAAAATAACAATCTTAAATTTTCATTTATTTTCACTGAACTCTGATATATATATAGATATATATATATATAATATATATATATATATATATATATATATATATATATATATATATATATATATATATAAGATAATTAAAACATAATGATACACAAGATAGCTAAAAAGGATAGTGAATTTCTGAAGCAAAAGGAAATTTTGAAACAAAAACGGAAATTGATGTATTTAAAAAGACGTGAGGGGATTAAGACCCCTCTCCTGGTTAAAAGATCTTTTTACATAGCTAAAACTTTCCCAGCATTCGTCATACATCAATTAGAAAATTTAAAACTTTTCAAAAAGGTTTGAGACAATAAATAGAAAAAGTTAGACAAAAGTAGAAGTTATATACTATAATAAAATAAAGTGACATAATGTCATAAGATGATCTCTAAAAACTACCTTACTAAAAACAGTAATTAAAAATATAAGAAAAAGCACTGAAAAAGCCACATTACATTGAAAAATTACACTACCATTAAAAAAACCACACCTTTAAACTATTTTAAACAAAACCATTAAAACTTTAAAATTCAAAACAGCAGACAAAAACACTATACCTCCAAGTCCAAGTGCCCAAGGACATCCACGCGCCCAAAACAACGCCTCAGTATATCTACCAGAAAGCCAGCCGGATACTCCGCCTGCACAGCCAGTTCAATGAAGTTTTTAACTCTTTTATTCATCTCAATCCTAGATTCACACAGTCTATCACAACGAATTATGTAGTTGTTGACTATATTACGTTTAACATTAGAATGTAAAGCAGTTCCAATTGGATAGACGGTTATGTTAAAGTCGTATAAATCTCTTTTATCGAATATGCAAAAGATAGTGTTCCATTTGACAAAGTGATGGTTACATCCAAAAAGTTGATTTCATTTTTGGAGTTTGTTCGGTCTTAGTTAGTTTTATATTAGCTGGATAAAAAGTAGGAACAAAGTTACAGTTAACCTCGTGAGCAATGAAAATGTCGTCTACGTATCTAAAGAAAGCTATATTTTGTAAAAGTGATGATTTGGATTCAAAATAAAATTGTTTGAAAATTTTATTTAATGGTACAACATATTACATTCAGACATTTGGACTGCCAATGGGGGGAGGATCATCGTCCTATTTGGCAGATTTATATTTATATTATTTTATTTATTATAGTTATTTAATTATAGTTATTTAATTCCCTTTGGGCATTCGTGCTAAATTCCGAAAAATAATTCCAAATTCCAATATGGTCTTCCCAGTAAAACTGATATAGAAACCTCATGATAATAGCCTTTGTAAAACCCCGGGCGATATTATTAAAGATGGCTCACTTTTTAACGAAAATAAAAGCGGCGTGGCGTCCCTAAAATTTAGATCAGTTCTGCACATCAACACCAACTTTAAACTAATCAACTATTAAATCACGCCCTTTTGCCACGTGATGGAATGAAGTTTATATAAGTTCTAGCGTCCAAAATTAGCACGCACTCCTGTACTTTCAGTTGTACTTCCTCCTGTACATCCTCCTGTACTTTCCACATTCATCCCGGCGGAGTCGCCAGCGATTAAATAAATATGTCGTCCACGTAATCTGGTGTCATTGTCTAATTCTTTCTGCCGGAGTTTTGCTCTAGTAATCCAGGGTGAACAAAGTTTCTTTACCGTGGTATGGGGTTGCGGCATCTTCAGGGCAATGACCGGCGGCCGTTCTCCCCATATCACACACACACACACACATTATATAATATATATATATATATATATATATATATATATATATATATATATATCGGAGTCACGCTATGGCATATCTTGATTGGGGAAAGGGTCATAAATGAACATATGTTGTGGCAATAAAGCATTTTTCGCGGCTTTAGTTACTTGAAATATTGAAGAAATATCATAATTATCTCACAACATCTGAAGTGGTGTCGATTTCTTTATTATCAAAGAAAGCAGAACTAATTAGTTAACCACTTTCACTCAACAGATTTTGAAAAAAAATATTCTGATATCATCATAGTTCTTTAGCCCCTGAAACAGATAAATGTGTATAAACTTTAGAAAAATTATAAGTATCAAAAATAATTCTGAGAGCAAAGCTAAGTATCTGTTTTTTTGTAGTGCGACTAACAACTAACTTTACTTGGAGTGAAACCCTTACAGTCAGCGATACTTAATTTATGAGGTATAATAGATAAACAAATAATTTATTGTTGAAATTTTGTGGAATGACAACCATTTATACATTTAAATCGAAATCAACCTATAAAATACTAGGGTTAAGATTCCATTGTGTAATCTTATCACATTCTTTAAACGAGTTAGTTGGAATACAACTGTAGGTATTCGTTTCGTAAAATACAGTCGACTGAATTTAAAAAGAAATCGAACTGTATTTTCATGTCTTAATCAAAACCAACAATTTAGTAGATCTCCTTGCGTTTTTGCCACGAACATTTTGGAATTTCTCTTAGATCTTCTTTTTTAAAGAGAGGGTTTTTAAAGAATAATTCCCTTTGATGTACAGTTGCCTAAATATTCTCAATGAAACTGTCGTTTCTGCTCTTCACAGTTTCAAAAGCCCAATCCTAATTTTTGACAAGTTTGCTTGATGTAATCGTTTACCTATATGCAATTTACGTCTTTTGAAAAATCTCTCTTTCTTCAAAGAAAATTATGAGAGTCGCAGGCTTGAGAATAGATGTTCCCTAATTTACTTAAGAGGAACAATTCATAATAAAATTAAGAAACTGAAATTTATGTTACGGGAATGGTAAATTGATTACGTAAGCGGGAAATTGTACGAGGGGATGTTTCCCTTTTGGTTTGCATTTTTTTTTTGCTGTTGTTTAATTTCTATCCGCTACCCCCCGCCCCCCCAAAAAATTGTCATTTCTTTACTCTCTATTCATACCATAATGAACATTTCTTAATAATATAAATTTAGTTTTTACTAGTTGTTATTTTCTCGAAAACGTGACAAGCAGTCTTATCCATCAAAAACATTCTTAACATTTCAATAATTTGTCCTTATTCTTCGGGCGATTGTGAGTTACAGAAAATAATTTTGACAATAAGGAACCTCCAACTTCGATTTTTTAAATTTTCAACTTTTAAATCTATATACAGGATTTGAATAAATTGAAATTCCTTTTTACTACACTGAAGATCCTTAGAATTCAAAATAATAAATATTTGGTAGATGCCTGTTTCAGATATTTTTCAAAAATTTTAGCATTATTGAAAATGATCCATGTGCATTCCATGTCTTTTAAAAACCTTAATTTTTTTATTTTAAGTTTATTGTATTTATAAACATAATTATGCACTGAAATTTTTTGAGTAGGAATATAAGGCCATAAATAATTTTTTCTTCAATCTGCCTGCCTTTTTTTATGTTTTCACCTAATTTCATGGTTTAAAAGATTTGAAAAATATTTGGTTTCAAATATTTATGAACATTTTTGTGACAAACACTTCTATCAACAATCCTGAAATATTTGGAAGAAATCAGAAGAAAATTGAAGCGCATCAAACATTTTGAAAAATTCTAGCATTTTTGAAGAATCTTTTGATAAACAGTCCTTATCTTATATTATACATTGACAGATCCCGTTTCATTGTGTATGCATGAATTCATTGTGTAAATGTCTCCTTGCGATTAGTTTTCGTTTGCCAGAAATATTTACTTAGTAGTTTCTCGGTTTAACAACATTCTTTCATCATTTTAGATTTAACTTTGCTTTTATTTTTTTTAATCTTAGGATGCCTCACACCCTGTACTTCTTTTGAATAAAAATGAGAGATTTCCAATCATCTTGTAAAAAACTTTATGATGAGAACCCTTTTGAGGAAATACTTAATCTGAAATATTTAATTTGTCGTCACTATATGCTACCGAGGAAAAATCAATAATTAAGAATTGTTGCAAAACAGGTAAGTATGATATAGTTTTTAAGCAGTATTTTTAGGAGAGGGAAACTAGCGTTTATCTTATAATGCTAATTAGATAATTAAGCTTTAATCAATAATTTTAACACTTATCTCGGTTGTTTACTTGTTTTTTAGAAGTCGGCTTTGATAACAATTGTTATGGAAAGCTTTGATTAAATTTGAGTAATCAACGTCTTTATCCGGTTTAGAATAGTTGCCGAAGAATTGGTTTAACAAAAACTATTATATGCGTATCATATTAATACGAGGGTTAATCGCAAAGTAAGTTCCATTACTGTGTAAAAGAAAAAAGAGAAACATGTTGACAAAGATATATTTAATAACGATTAAAAAACATTGCACTATTTTTCCACATAGTCATTCAGCACATTGACATTTATTGTTCCGAAATAGAAGGTTTTATATGCCAGCATGATATCAGGTAGCCACCGGTTAGCCAGGAAATTACGGCATCTTTCCCTTCTTCATCGACATCATAGGTGCAACACTGAAAAAGCTGCAACGAGCAGTTCAAAAACAGAGATGCAGCTTGCTTATGCTTACTCCACACCAACGGCGACATCAAGAAAGACAGACACATTTTGTCACCTGTATCTGTGGCTGTCATTAAAACCTTCACACCGCTAGGAGGGGAGAAGAGGAAATTTATTTGCGCTTGCGCATAATCTTCTCTTTCTATTCTGATTGGCTGTCGAGTATAGCGGCAGAGACAAAAGCTGAACTTTTTCCAACTTGAAACCGCAGAGACCAGAGACAGAGACGAACCGGGGAAGTAATTTTTTTTGTAATACGCATGCGCAACACCAAAGATACATGATTTTCATCTCCGTCGCCGTTGGTGTGGAGTAAGTAGTATTAGTGATGGTGTCATTTTGTTGCCCGACAATGCCACATGCCACTCGTGTGATCGCATTGAGTCTTTCGTTGGGGGGGGGGGGGAATCACCTACCGTATATCCCTGACCTGGCGTCAAGTGACTTTCACTTATTCTTGCACTTGAAACGATTATCGAGTGTCCATCGTTTTGATGTCGATGAAGAAGGGAAAGATGCAGTAACATCCTGGCTAACCTCACAGGGTCCACCAAGTATGATACTGGCATACAAAACCTTCTATATGATACGATAAATTCATTAAGGGGACAAGGACTTTCAATCTCGTTTTTATCTATATTTTACTCTAATAGAATATGAGGATGATTAATATTCTTTTTATCTACATTCAAGACACTTAGAATTCACAAATAAGTACTTTGTGTAGGAATAAGGCTTGTTTAAAAAGAAAATCTTCAAATATGCTAGAATTTTTAAAAATACTCCTTGTGCATTCATTTGCTTCCGCTTTTTTCCAAATTTCTCATGTATTAATGGAAGTGTTTGTCACAAAACTGTGCATCTTTCTTTGAAACCACAAATATTTCTCAAATTTATAGAACATGAAATAAAATAGAAGCATGCAAAACATAAAAAAAACAGGCAGATTTAAAAAATAAATATTTGTTCTAAACAAAAATAATTGAATAGTCAGTTTGTTTGTTGAAAAAAGTATCGTAATGATAATATTTCTTGGTACTATTATAAATTTTATTATTTACGATGGATCGTTCCTCGATCCATTGTTTTCCCGCAATATTCGTTCAGAATATCGCAGCTTTACATTAATTTATCGGATCGATCGTTTTTCATAATAACTGAACCTGAAATGTAAATGTTTGGTTTGAGCTAGAATGACGCTCCAATTAAACAATTAGCAGAACATTTGAGATGCACGGTCTTGCATTTTTGTTCTGTCCTGTTTACCCTGGATTTGCATAATCGTACCACTCCCATTATTTGTTCGTAGTTGGTGTTCCTTAATTTTTTAGCCCCTGAAGTATCCTATTTTCGGAAACTCATTCCAAATTCTCCGACTATTCAACCTTTCTCTGCTTATCAGCAATGGCTCACAATCAGCGGACCTGAGTGGTTCCTGCTGTCCTCTGGCTTTTTCTTGTCCTTGGGATGGAGGCGACCTGGTGTTTGGTCTAGGGTGTGAAAAGTTTTTCATTGCTGCAGTTCTACACTGGCGGATGAAGGTTTCACCGGAAGCAGAACTTCCTGGTGGTCTTAATTCGGACCACATACAGTGCAATGGAATGGTCCTAGTTACAAACCATTCACGGCTGACGCTTATTTATACTCTCACACAATAACGGATACCGAAAGGAATGCAATTCGCAACACAGAAAACATATTGTTTACTTGCTGAGAGAAAACCGACAAAAACAAACGAAGATAAAATAATTTTATTTGAATTTAAATTCATGTGTACCTACGTGTATTTCTTTTTTTATTATTATTATCTTAGATTTCAGTACAACTTTGTAATTTTATCTTCAATTACACTACAGGTATGTATGCATTTATGTATGTGAGTAATATATTTTAGGGATATCAAACTTTAAGGAATGTTAATACTTTTTGTATGTTCCCGCATCTATCGTTTACCCGCATCCATCGTTTAGTTCAGTCGGTCCCTTCGAAAACGATAGATCGAGATTCCACTGTATATATATAACACTTCCGTAACTGACTTACATATAACGCACAGATCAAACCGCTAGACCTAAAGGACTGAAATTTTGCATGGCGATGCTTCTTATAGTGTAGGGGTGCAGTAAGAGAGATTTTTGAAAAGTTCTACTCAGATTTTTTTAAATTAAATTTTTAAGCTGTTTTTCTCGTAACATTCTTTAATGTTTGCATTTAAAATAATAATCTGAGGGTTATAAAATTTATATCACGGGAAGGATCATTTAAAGATTCTTTTAAAATGAAATCTTTTAGGTGTCTTTACCTCCATTTTCTGATTTTTGGTGAATTTTTAAAGATTGATTTTTAGAATTTAACTTATTAAATGATGATCACGTGGTTTCTTTACTTTTTGTGATACTTTAAATAAATAAATCAATAAATAAATAAATAAAGATATATAGATATATATATTATATATATATATATATATATATATATTATATATATATATAATATATAATATTGTGACGTCATGTGACGCACTTCCGTAAGCCAGCAGGTGGCGCGACGGGCGCCGGATGGAATGAGAGAGAAGCGAGATGGATGAAAATGAAAAAATGATGTGCGCGCAACAAAGATTGTAACAAATATATACATGTTCTTTTTTGTTTGCATTTAATTGTAAAAATGTGTTGTTTTTGTAAGTAAAGTCATGGTTTTTCAAGAGAAAAAATGTGTGATTCTTCGTCTAAATAATAACGACTAGTGTTGGTATTCTTCCTTTTACAAAGAGGCAAGAGATGATCTTCAAAATAGTAGAGGTGATACCTTACATATATATATATATATATATATATATATATAATATATAATATATATATACATATATATATATATATATATATATATATATATATATACATAATATATATATATATATAATAAGTTTTAAAAAATTAAGGTTTTTATATGATATGGAATGCGCATGGAGCATTTTGAAAAATGCAAGCAGTTTTGAAATATTTTTGAAAACTGGCATTTTATACCAAAAAATCCTTATTTCAAATTTTAAGGGTCCTCAATGAAGTACAAAAGATATTAATTATTCTCATTCTGTATATAAATTTAAAAAATTTACAGATTACATATTCGAGGTTGAAGGTCCGTTGTCCTCTTAATCACTGCTGGTTGACTATGTCGAATAGAGTGTAATGTTGTAAATCATTATTAAAATAGATATCGTTGTCAACATGTCTCCCCTTTCTTTTTACAGTAAGGGAACTTAGTGTTTGAATAACCTCATATATACTATAAAACGAGACACTTAACACTTATGCTGTCTACGCAGATGTTTCTTACTCCATGTGTATATTTCTGGTCTTTGATACCAAGCATCCGCACGTTCCTAAAAAAACAACTTCAGAAACATAACTTCCTTAACTTTTTAGCATTAGATCTAATTTACAGAAATGTTCTGGATTCTACAATTTGTTTATATTTTATGGTTTTTTGGAGTAGTGGAAAAGAAAACGTGATGTGAACTAAAGTAAATTAAGATGGATAACACTAGAATCCTAAATTTTGATGTACATAGTTTTGAATTAAATATAATTTTCTAAATGCTTATTCCTAATGATTTTTATTTTAAAAGTAAATTTTCGAAAATATATTTCAAACACAGAACTTTGTTTTTAGAAAATCTCTAAAACCCCGTTTATATTCTTTTATATAATAGTTTTGTTTAAAGAACTAGCTTTTTTAAATAATTTCAACCCCTCCCCCCTCCAAAAAAAAAGTATTAAATTGCATCAAATTCAGTCGGATATCGTTTAAGTAGTGTAATTTCCCTTATTCTATTTTGTGTGTACAGAGATGAACTGCAATATTTTTATTAGTGAGAAAAATCTGCAATAAAGTACCGTGGAATATTTAAAACTACATAGAGGATCTTAAAAGAAAGTTACTTAGAAGAACATTAAGTTAATTTAGTATTATATGAAACTATGTTTATCTAAACGAAAATAAAAGTAAAATCTTTTAATTTATAACACCTTTCAGAATAGAATTAAAAACCGTTGCTAAGTAAATACATAGTTAAATACGTGATTTTTCTTAAATACGCGTATTTCTTAAATATTTAGTTAGTATAATGTTTATTATTCACTGTAGCTTATATATTCCAGGATTAAAGTCATTTCACAGAACTTTTATTATCATATATGAAATGCAAAGAGTATTAACGTCTGAAAATAAGTCAAAGGGAAATGATCTAGTATTGTTAGTTTCTGATAAGTATATTAACACTCAAATTTAATTGAATCTTTAAAATGCCAGTTTTATTTTTATGTAAGATTACGGTCCCCTCAATAACGGTCCTTCGAAGAAAAAAAAAGTCTGACTTATAATTTTGGCATTGGTGCCAAACCCAGCAGAAACATATAAACAGAAAAGTACCAAAATGCGTAAAAAAAAGGGTAAGCAACGTTAAGTAATCCTGCGTTAATAACCCGTGGTAAGTTTCGTTAGAATAGACTACCTGTATGTAAAGATTAATTTATCGTTTAATTATTATGATTGCCCTTTGTCATTTTTCTGGCGTCTACTCCATTTCAATGATAGACAGTATGATTCAAGGGTGTAAAATATCGTTTAAAGACGATAAGTGAAGTTACAAATAATAACAATAACAAATGTAGCGTAAACGTAAAAGCCTATGAAAACTTAGATATTAATTAGATTTTTGAGCTTGCATTGCTTCACTAATTTGAAATTGAAATTGAAATTGCATCAAAAATGTAAAATTGTTAATATATAATGTAAATTTAAATTGGTAAATCGTAATATGTTATTAATGCAATAGTAAATGTAATAGTAAGAGTAAGAGTATTTAAAATAGCACCTTTAATGTAAAATTGTAAGTATATAATGTAAGCTGTAATTGTAAATTGTAATATGTTCGCAAGCGTAATTGTAATTGAAACTGCAGTTTGACTGCAAAATGGTAATTTATAATGTAAATTGTAACTGTATAAGCGCATTAGTTTGGCAGGGTAGGGATAAGAAATTTATGTATGAATAGTAAAGGGAAAAAAACAAAGAAAGCAGCAGGGAACTGGTGTTAACTTAAGCGGGGTCGCCATTAAAGATTGGTTTAAAACGGATGTTTAGATTGCGATTGTAAAGCGAAAAAAAAATCGGCTTGGTGGTGTCCGTTCATCCCCGAACAAATGGGTCTCTGATAGAGGATTGCTGGGGGGGACGACTTTGCTCCAGTTAAATATGCTCTGGTATGCCATTAAGCGTATCGCTGTGTTTGGCATGAATTTGATGCGATTCTGAGATTGCTAAGACGCTGTGACTCCCATGACAAGAAATAATGTTAAGCGAATTTTAAGTAGAACAGGAATTTTTTTAGTACTCGACAGTCAGAAAACGGAAGAAAATACAGGAATTTGATCGCAAAAAAAAAATTATTTTCTTCCAATTTCATAAAATTTGCGTTTGTATTGAAATAATGAAACCAATCTTTCTACATCACTACTGACTTCGCGGAGCAACTTCTTTTGTCCTCCCGGAAAACTGGTTAGGAACCAGATTTTCTAAACCAGATTTTCAAAAAAGAAAAGCAGAAGGTAAGCGAGACATGCAATGTAAATATGCACCCAAAATTTACAGTATATTGATTTTTAAAAACAGTTTGTCAAAATGTGCTTATATGTTTTCCCTAGTTTAATGGTAACTAGTTAAAAAAAAATACTGCCAAAATTTTTCACAAAGAATTTTTTATTAAAGAATGTGGGTCACGGTTTAATTAAGTATGCTCACCAATGTATTAGGCAACAACATAGGAAAAAAATAAAATGATAATGTCATGCTAGAATCCGTCGACATAAAAAATGCAGAAGATGCGAGGGAAAGACTTCAAAGGATGACAAATCCTCACACTGCCGGTATAATACAGTCAGGAGAACGTAAGCTTAGAGATTAAGACACCTCAAAAGTTGCTGATGGGTATTACGGATGTTTTCAAAACCTTCAAAATTTTAAATAAATACTAATAATTGACTTAATAGAGAACTTTTAGGATAAATTATTCTTCCTATGTGAGACGCATTTTTTTTCGTGTGTGCATATGCATTCACAGCTTTCATACGTAGAAAAGGTAGTAATTTTCTGGTTTGTTCAACAAACGCAATCACTGTTTTTCTTTTAATTATCCTAACAGGTAAACGTATTTTTCTTAAATACCCCAAAAAATGATCGAGTAAACATTAGAGGTCTAGTTATATTTTTACGATGGCCTCGTATATGTTGTTATAGTGGTGTTCTGAAAAGAATTACAGATGGCATTGCATGTTTTGCATGTTCACATTGTGTTGCATGTTTGCTCCAAGAACTTGTTCGGTCGGTGTAATTCGCTAATACCGTTATGCTAGCTAAGTTTCTTACCATAAAGTAACATTTTTTAAGCTTTTTTTTTACTTACTTAACTCATTCTAAAGCTTTGAGTTTTAGTGACTGAAGATCAAGGAAAAAGACTGGTAGCATTTTTTACGCACCTTTTTTCGTTAGTGAAATGTAATCACCAAATGTTTACAGTGGGATAGTGCAATTAAATCGTATTTAAGACTTTTAAATCTGTATATGTTGCTCAGGTCTTAAATATAAATTCGTATATATGTTCTCTAAAAATTTAAACATTCAACAACACTGCGAAACTAGTTTCTTTGCTTATGACTCAAATCTTATAAAAGTCATTCTTTTCAACTCCTGCCAACTGCGATTATCATGGAAGCTAGATATAAGACAATTAGCTGCTAGTAAACTCGAATAGATCGACAATTGCGAGTTAACACGAATTCGACGCTCAACTTCCGTACTGGATAAACAAGTAATCATTTAAATGTTAAATGCATTGAAGATTGGCATTCTGGATTAACGTAGTTCTAAATAATAGCAGTGCTTATAGATACATGATAATCTATTGAATGTACGTATAGCAGCGTAATTAGTTATTTCTGTTGTTATTCGTATTCCAAGGCTTTGCTAGGTAATTAAATAAAAGTTATCTTTATTAACTATTCAAACAGTTTTACGCATGCTGTAAAAATACGTAATATAACCTTATTGCATAATTAATTTTGGTCGGATAATAGTTTAGATTCTTTAAAGATCCCCGAATAGCGAAACGCTAAGACGTATTTATTCAATAACTATATTTAATTTGATTATGAGTTAAGATAAATAAACGTACCTCATGGGGAGAATAATGAAAGAAAATCCCAACTAATTTGATTAGTTACTATTATCTGTCTTTTATGCAATTACTTACTGTCGCGTGCAGGTATATTTTCTTTTGTGTACGTGATCAGCTTGCGATTAATTAAAATAGATTACTGTAGATATGTTTATAACGGATAAATTTTTAAAATATATATATATATATATATTCAATAAGTCAATTATCTAATTATTCTGATAAAATTTTCACCGTTGATCTAATATAATAAGGCTTGACAAATTGCCTTTTGTGATCCCATAAAAATATACTAATGCTACATCAAAACACATAATTTTGTTGTCAAAATGTATAATATTTAAATACCCCTTGTAAGGACGACTTTCAATATGATTTTTTAAAAAAACCCAAATTTTAACGTTTAGAGACTCCATATTTAATATACCCACAAAATTTCTTAATTTTCACTCATTAATTAAAAAACTATTCTTTCGTTTCATTAAATTTAAGCCCTCCTCAAAAAAAGTTAACTGAATTATTCTGCCATAACCCGAAAATGAGTTTAAATCTGGGCAACAGTTTTAAACTTCTGAAACTCTCGGAATTAATTTTTTCCTCCTTCCAACTTCATTTCGTTACATTCACGAAGAGATTTTAGAGAGTTTAAAAACACCTCTGTGAAAACTCATATTGATATCTTGTTATCTAATTAGTTAAAAACCCGGGGGGAAGTTGGAAGCTGAAAGTGGAAGTAATAAAGAAATTTATGTCCCTAAGTAAAACGTCTTGCTTACTCCTAATTTCTGCTATTAAACTTGGCGCTCTAAAATCTTTTGTTCACGCTGCAAGAAACAATTAATTATGCCATCACTTTTGCACCTAGCTTTCTCAGAAATTATTTAATGCTAACAAGCTGAGGAGTGAAACAAAAATATTTAAATTACTTTAACTCTAGTGACACATTACTTTCAATTAAAGATCTTATTTGAAAATAGATTAGCATGTCCCTTAAGAATAAAAAAAATACACTAATTTTAACATTAAAGATATAAACGTATGCTGTTGCTCCTGATTATGTTCTAAGTAAATGAAAGCTAAGAGGACAGGGAACAGAAATATATATATATATATATATATATATATATATATATATATATATATATATATGTGTGTGTGTGTGTGTGTGTGTGTGTGTGCGTGTGTGTGTGTGTGTGTTGCCTATAACAGTTTTTGTAGAACCTCTAAATTCCCTAAGATTGCAATTAGAAATCAAAATTCGAGTATACATACAGCAAACAAAGGCGAACGAAGGACAACGAACGAAGGTGTTCTCAAAATGTATATGTAGCAAAGAAGATCACCGAACGCATTTGTTAGCCTTTGCAAAGTTTCACTCACTAGGCGGTACATCAAAGGGAGTTCGTTAGTCGTCGTTCGCTGTATGTGTACAGAGCCTCAATTTAACTTGGAATTTTTACTTTTTTCTTTTGATTTCATATAGAGTAGGAAACTTAATTTCGCTGTTCGTTATCGGAAACTGAGTTGAGCATTAGAGCAAAGATTGGAGTACTCACTACTAAAATTCCCTTCACGAAAATGAACGAAGGGCTGAGCAGGCATTCTGTGTGTTATTGTGGATGGCCAACCGTATTTCAAACCCAACGCCGAACTTGCCCACTGGAATTTGGACCAATTAACCTTCTTTCGGCTTCGTTCCCAGTACGTATACCCACCTTAAGGAAAGAAAAAAAGTATACATTAGAGAACTATGTAACTAGTGCTTCTATCAATCTTATACACATTCATTTAGGATTTATCAAGGCCTTTGAAATCTTGGGGAAGATAGAGGGAATGCAAATTTTCTCCATGAGGCCTGCATCTGCATTGAACTTGTGTCCGTGATGATATAGAAACATGGTAGCGTGGTTAACAAAGTTAAATTATTCTATTAATGTGTATAAGGAATGTTTAGTCACCCTTTCAACATATTAAATTATATTTAAAATTCAAGGGTACATTAACGAGATGTTAAATCTTTTTATCAAAATCTAGCTTGGGTGTAACAAAGTTAAATATTTTATCAATGAGTATAAGGCATGTTTAGTTACATTTCAAGAGTATAATTTATAGTTGAAATTTAAAGGTACATGAATAGGTGTTCATCTTTTTATCAATTTCTGGCGGTGTGTTACAGATTCAAATTATTTTATAAATTTGTATAATGGATGTTCAGTCACCATTTTAAACACAGTACTTTATAATTAAATTTAATGATACAAATATAAGGTATTAAAACTGTTTATCAAAACTAAAATGAACAATATATTTTATCCTTTTAGAATCGGTTTTTCCAATACTGTTGCAGTTGTATTATGATTACTACTGCATATATTCTAGAAAGGTAAAAAAATGTATCTTATATACACTGCTGGCCACCCAAATGCACACCAAGAAAGACAAGAGATATCACAACAAAAATTTATTTTGTCGATAACATTTGACCAAGTATCAATGATTAAATTATAGACTTCTGTGAAGTGTGGTTTCTGCCAAAATCAGTAACCAGAGTAGTCCCGCCATTGTTGGAGATCCCCAGCTGCCACACGCCTAGGCATTGATTCAAAGAGACTTTGATGATTTCTTGGGGGTACAGCAGACCAAGCAGCTTCCACACGTTGCCAAAGTTGATCTGCTGTGGCAGCGGGGGATGGAATCTGGGTCAATCGTAGAGCAACCATGGACCACATGTTTTCTATCGGCGAAAGATTCAGAGAGAGCGAGGCGGCCAGGGAAGCAATTCAATCTGGCGATTGACGGAAGAACCGTTGGACAATGCGTGCCACGTGTGGTCGCGCATTATCCTGTGAAATATGGCTGTGGGCAAGCCCTGAAGGTAAGGAAGGACAACTGGCTCCAACACCTCGGAGATGTAGCGCTGGCTGTTTAAAGTACCGGCAATGTGTACTAGAGGTGTGCGGAAGTGATATCCAATACCGCCCCATACCATAATACCCAGTGCAATTTCATTCCATTCTGCCGTCCACATCCTTCTGTCATCGCACCATTGGCGGCGGGAGACGTTTGGTGGTTCTGCGTCAAGGTAGACAAACCAATGAACGTGTTGCGGACGACCACTCTGCTGTAAACTGCGTCGATTGGTACGCGGGAAGACACTGGATGATACGTTACAGAATGCATCTGCTGTGCTATGGTTCATGAGTGACTGAGCGATCCGTCACTGCCATGCGCACAATTGCCATCTCATCACGTGAAGTGGTGCGCTGAGGGGAATGCGATCGAACACGCGCGGTCCGTCGTACCCTCCTGCATCCAACGATCACATATCCGCATTACAGTTGTTTGGTGTCGTCCACACGACTACCTATTTCCTTGAAATATAATCCACAATCTCGGTAGGCCACTATCCTTCCTCTGTCGAACTCGGATACTTGATCAAAAGATGATCGCTGTTTTCGACAAGGCATAATTGATCGTTTTTTTTTTTTTTAAACCACAAGAAAAAACACAATTGCAGAACTTGAAATCGTCGAAATCTAAGCTTAAATAGCGCTTTGAAGTGGCGCCACAGGCGCGCGTGATGTGCGTCTGCGCTGAAATTCTAATCATTTGCATATCTCACCTCCGCTAATGCATGTTGTAAATTTCATGTTATTTGCATGTTTCCTTCAGGGTGTTGCATTTACAGTGGCCAGCAGTGTATTTTGAAAGTGTTTTCGATAAACATTTATAAAATTGAAAAATAATACAATGTGGATCCATTGTTTAAAAGTCATTTTGTCATTTATTGTTATTACAACTTATTGCAATATTTCTTTTTAAGTTTCATTTACAGTCATCATTTATAGACATCATAGCGTTTTTCGCATCAGTAACAATGATACATAAAAAAATTGTTGAATAAACGTACTATACAACACTCTTTTCTGCTTTCAACATTATCTCAAGTCTTTTATTTTGCAAAAGACTTGTAGCGATTTGTATACATTATTAAGCTAAGATTAAAGATAACAACCTTTTGTGAAAATAAAAATATGAATATTTGGTATGAAAAGGATTTCATACAGAACATACTTCATGATGGAATGCTTTTAAAATTTAATATAATATATTTTGCTCCTTAGAAAACAATTAATGAATTGAATTTTCAATTTATACGATTCTTCATGATTTATTGAAGACTCCTTCGTTCCTGCTTATCATTCAATTTCCTAAAAATAGTACTTTTTTTACTTTAATTTATTTCCTTTAAATTTTTCAATGAATCTTGTTACGTATATGTCAGTTAATATTTTTGCACTTAAAAGTATCATATATATATATTATATATATATATATATATATATATATATTATCTTTAAATTTCCTAGTTAATTCTCGTAATTTCAACCTTCTTCATAGCCTTTGTTCGCTATAAATCATAAACTGCATAATAGTGCACTGTGAGTCAAATTCCGGGAATCTGAGATTCAGCTATACGAGCTTGAAAGATTATTGTGCGTGGGAAGCTGTAGTGTGGGGAAACTGGAACATTAGTATCTTAACACTACCCAGTCAGAAACTTTAAGCGCATGCATCACATTGCTTTGGGACCCTTGGCTACATATATTTCCTCTGTCAGTTTCAGTACGGGATGTTTTTCTCTCTTATGCAACTCGTCGTAATATAACGAAGAAATGTAATGTTTTAAAAGAGTCCTGATTCTGTTTGTGGGAAAATTTATTCCTTTAGTGAGAAAAAGGCCTTAACATCGACTATTTCAACGAACATGTATGAAAATTTCATTATAATTTAGTTTTATAAAGGATAACGTTTCCGGTTTATAACGATCATACGCAATGGCATATAATATATATATATATATATATATAATATATATATATATAAAACAGTTCCGTAACTGACTCATTCATTCACTGACTGACTGACATACAACGCACAGACCAAACCAGCTGGACCTAAAGAGCTGAATTTTGCATGGCTATTCTTCTAATAGTGTAGGGGTGCACTAAGAAAGATTTTTCAAAAATTCTTCTTAGATTTTTTAAAATTAAATTTTTTAATCTGTTTTTTAAACTTTTTTTACGTTTGCATTTAAAATAATACATTGAGGGTTTATAAAATTTATATCACGAGAAAGATCATAAAAATTCCTTTAAAGTGAAATCTTTTTCGAATTTTTACCTCCCTTTTCTGATTTTGGTGAATTTTTAAAGATTCATTTTTAGAATTTAATTTATTAAATGCCGATCACGTGATTTCTTTTTCTGGTACTTAAAATAAAATTATCGTCAGGTGTGTAACAACTAAATAGACAAAAAAAATTTTCTTGCTAATGTGGCAGACGATTGGACATTATTATGTCTTTAAAAATATCCCTTACGATTTATTTATAAATATATATTTTTTTCTACATCAATTGTATACATTGATCGTCATATTTACTATAAATATATTTATATATTTTTTGGGCATCAATTGCATACACTGACCGTTGTATTTAATTTGAATGTACTCCGTAGCGAAGCGCGGGTTTTCAGCTAGTATATATATATATGTGTGTGTGTGGTGTGTGGATGTGTGTTGTGTGTTAGTTATGCCAAAAAATTTTTATCATTCCATAAATTAATGAAGTGCATACCAAGACCAAACATTTTTGCTATTTTCAAATTCAGCATACATATATTTATATAATGTTATTGAGGCCTTTACACTTTCTTGTAATTTCTGTATTTTCCCTCAGGTGAAACTCTATGCTGAAAATGGTTCGATGAGAAAATAGATAACCTTGCAGTTTTTTAGGCGGTAGAACGAACATAATTTCGGAATTGAGATATTTGCTAACCTATTGACAATTCTGATCACAGGAAAGATCCTCTTACGGTACAAAAGAGATGTAAATTATGTATTACAAATGTGATGTAAATTATGTACTATGTGTGAAACTGTGTTTTTTATTGAAGACTGACCACTCCATCCTTTTGCCTGATGTATACACTCTTGGACACACGTATACACACCAAAAAAAAAAACCGACGCACCAAGAAATAGTTATCCGAATTAGACGAAAATCAGTCGATGTGATGTCATGTACAGAAAAACAAATGATTACAATTGAAAAAAATACATGATTTATTCAAGAGAAAGAGCTTCACAAAATGGAAAAGTCAATAACGTGTTGGTCTACCTCTGTCCCTTATGCAATCAGTTATTCAGCTTGGCATTGATTGATAGTGGTGACGGATGTTTTGTCTAAGAGTGTATAGTCACAGAAAAGTAAAAATTCAATAATTCAAAAAGCATAGACAGTAACACAATGCGGTTTCCTCAGAAATGCACAGAACGGCATAGAATTTTTTTTATTAAGGAAAAGTTTACTGCTAGAATAGTTACAGTTATCACAGACAGGTGGCATTGTAGTGGTCCCGGAACGGCTGTCTGTTTCTGCTTAAACTTCGAACTTTTTTTCTGTCACAACCGAGGGTAAACCCGTATCACACTAAAGAATTAGGTGAAACTTTAAGCTTTTCGTCAAGCTTTTCTCCACACGGAGTGTCTGTGGAAGGGTTGCTAGCGTTTGACAAACGGATTCTCAAATCGAAACGGAGGGGTTTACCGTACCAATCCTGTTATCGACCATTAGGCATAGCATAAAAATTTTTTAGCGAATGTACTACGAATCGATTGCTCATCGGACAAACCTATTTTCAAAAGTAATTCAAACATAGAAGTTCTGATACAAATCATGGCGCCATCCAAATTATGAGCATATCGTCGAAAAAAAGCTATGCACTACAGTTATTTGACTCACAGCAGCATTAATCACAAAAAGATAAAATCTGAAAGAAAAATTTACACAAGGGAATGGTTAACAAAAAGAAATAAACTAGGATGTTATGAAAATTTGATGAGGGAACTGGCACTTCAGGTAAGATTTTTCGTTCAAATTTGCTAGAATTAATAAATTATTATAGAAATAATATTTATAGAATTATTATGCAGAATATCTGACCCTTCTTTAAGTCCCCTAAAAGAAGATTATTTCTTTTCCCCCCAACTGTTTGGTTATATTGAAATGTTTGAAAAGGTTGATTTCTTTTTTATGTCTACCCATATAAATTGGGTTACCCATATGAATCTGACCTTTTGTGGTACAAATGGAAAGATTAGTTTCTAGCAACATTCTTAGCCCAAAAAAGTGTGAAACGAAAAAAATTCAGATAACAAAATCTAGGTGTTCTTGCTTTACTGAGTATTATGCATTTTGTGCTCGTGAAGAAGGAAATTGGGTACTTCTGAAGTAGCTGTGAATTATGGTGCACTGTGAAAAGTTTTGTTAGCAGTAGTATACTACTGCTATATATTTTTCAAATTGATATAAAATTGGGATATTTTTCAAATTGGGAAATTGGGTACTTCTGAAGTAGCTGTGAATTTATGGTGCACTGTGAAAATTTTTGTAAAGCAGTAGTATACTAGTGCTATATATTTTTCAAATGCCAAAATACCTATAAATAACAGTTATATGCAACATACCAGCTATTTTTAAACTTAAATTACGGTCAACGAAATCAATAAAATGAAACATGTAGTAAAAAATTTTTATTTAAAAAATTAGTTATTATTATTTAAGTCTAACATGCAATATTAATTTAAGATATCTTACAATTCAATTCTAGTTCTCTCTTTTAAGTGATTATCTTTCAGGCTTTTAAAACGACATCTTAAATAATTAAATAGGCATCGTCAACATTATCTTTATCATCGTTTATAGATGGCATTAATTTTATCGCCTGGTCCAACGTGCTGGATATTTGTTTGTCAACACTTTCCCCTTATTTTTAAGGGGGAATTAAAGAAGTTTCTGTAAGTTTCCTTTTTTTGGACTGGGGGCTATTCATCACTGTATTGTTGTCTTTGATTGTTGTCATCGATTCTTGGGTCAATTCCCCATCAAATTCATTTTCTGTATCCTGTAAAAAATAGACATATTAAAATGAAATATTGAAATGTAATAATAAATTTAAAAATGAGAGCCGTGATTCTCCTCTATTTCTTCTAATATCAACATCGCTAGATTTTTATCATTTAAAAGTATAAAATTTTTAGTTTTTTTAAATTTCAATTATTATTATTATTTTTTCAATACCAAAAAGAATATTTTTTAATTCAAAAACAAAAATAACCATATCATAGCTGCATAGCCAGGTTCATACATCATCAAACATGGGTCAGAAGGCCCATGCTTTTGTCCAGTCACTTGGGTAATTACCTAATGCTCTGCTGATTTATAATTTTTCTAGGTAAAGTGAAATTGTAGTAATTTAGCTTACGGTAAATACTAGTGTCAGTACAGTAAATCAATGTAACCACAATACTTAAAATCTTAGCATTAAAAATATCTCTTGTATTATTGAACAATCATAAACAGAGGATAATTTATTATTAAATTATACGAAACCAAAAATTATCACCAAACAATAAATTCATGTTCACGTTTGTCAAATGTTTATTTAATTTATGTAACCAAAATTAATTATCTTTAATTCACCCCAAAATGATACACACAATCATTAAAAATAAAATTGATTTCAAACAACACATTGAAAAAATGCACTAGTATTATTTTTCAGGATACTGGTACCCTATCTCAATAATGACTAATACATTACACTATTAAGGAAAGGTATAAAAATTTTTGAAAACTGATTTAACTAGCTTTTAATGTTTAAATAGTGATGATAAAAGTTTCAAACATTATTAACCGTAGGTAATACAATCTAGTTTTAAACATGTTTACTCAACTTTAACACATCCAAATACAGTTGGTTCTCTGTTAACGACTTTCAAGGGACCGCGAAAAATCGTCCTTAAGTAGTGATCGTCCCTTAACAGAATTTGTGAAAGAATAAACATTTCCCTTCACACTTTACAGGCTTAGGACTGTCAATATATTTCTTAATATATTGGCATGTTTAAAAATGTTATTTTTATTATCATCATTATTTATTCACAAAAAGTTATTTTAAATTACATTGCGTAGTGTGTGATTCCACACCCGTGTGGCAACGAATTTGTGTATATGGGGTTTATTTAAACTTAAACCTTTATTATTATCTATACTACTAATTAAATTAGAATTACTCTTTACAAACTTTAAAATCAATTTACTTCAAGAGTTGCCATTTGGCCACTAGTGGTTAGTACATTTTAAGTTAGATGGTAAAGTTGAGTTGTGTTTATTTTAATGCAATAACCCATCATAATTAATATTATAATTAACACTGGTTCTATACTGTCTGCATCACTGTGGTGATTAATGAGCCAAAAGAAAAATGAAATTAAATCTAATAAAATTACCTCTCTATCATTGGAGGACACCTAAAAATTGAAATTATTTCACCTAAAAGAAAAGCTTCATATCTGCTGAAATAAAATAAAACCTAAAGCTGAAAATCAGAAAATTTACTAAAAAGGCAAGGACCGACATGACACCACTTTACAATCTACAAATAACAATTTATATAAGAATTTCCCTGACATTATAACAAACAACTCATTAACTCCAGATCTTCTTAACATTATTCTGACAACCAAATTCAATTGAATAAATACAATTTCGTTTAAATGAGTTCTACTCTCCATAATACAAATAATTATCAATAAAAACAATACAAATAAGTGAAGTGGCTGGCGAATAAAAAAAAAAACTAAATTATTCTATATGCAATTGCTCATCATAAATTTAATTTTACATTTAAATTTAATCTTAATGATTCTGCTGCAGCTTTAAAAAAAGGTAGAGAGGTTAGGGATAGAATTTACAGAAGGTAAAGGAAAGGAAAAGAAATTCACCCGTCGCCGTCACATCATCGTCGGGATCTTAGCGTCGTCCCGAGGCCAGAGCCTCAGCCCCCGATCCCTCGGTCTTTTTTGCCTCCCTCTCCGTTCAGGATCCTCCAAAATCTCCCTTGTTTTCAAACTCCCGCGCTCCCGAGTCAGTACCTTGTCACTACTTCCATCAGTCCGGTGAAACCATCCTCCATACCAAATAGTTCCTTGGCGCTCCTTGAATTCTCATGGCCGAAATGAGGGGGAAAAGCCACAGGTAGCACTCTTGCACTCTGCAATTCTTTATACAATTTATTTTTTCCACCCCTCATCTCGTTCTTGTTGATTATTTTAATTTCATGGCGGCCTGGTCATCCACCCGGCGATGTATCCTTGCGCGCCATGCATCTCCTCTTCTGCGATTTCTCCCCGTTTGAAAAAGGGCGCGTAGCGGACGTATCGGGTTACCGATAGTGGGGGAGGCTATGAAAGCTGTTGCTAGGCGCTGGGTCATTTTTAAGGAAAGAAGGAATGCAAAGAATATTTCTAAGACTTTTACCATTAAAATTACAAACCGCCAGCCAAAAAAACAATAAAAAAACAATATACCAGCCATTCACAAGGTTCATAAATAAGACTTATTAATTTATCAATATTAACAATAATAAGGTATAACCTGTGATGATCTATTTCAAACTTAATTCTTCTCAATGTCAAAACATTTAGAGAAACTTGCGCACACTTCTCCAAATGCGATGACATTAATCAAATCAATTAATATCTGATCACCACAAGTATAACCCTTACATATATTTAGCAGAGGCTTAATAAATTGATTAAAACAAAGCACAATCGTTACTAAAATTTACTTACTTACTTACTTACTTATTTAATTATCTGAATACCCGATATTAATATAAACGTAATTATTTCTAAACTATTAATTATCATCACAACACCCGCACTAAGAAATTCGATCCACCAGGGAAGAATTTTCGATCTTCCGAGAAACAGTAATCCTCCCCCCCCCCCCCCCCAGTTTTTTCCACTGCAACAAGTCTATGATTGCAACAAACATAAAGGAAATTCCGTGTCTGTTATTGAAACCAATCTCCCCCAGAGAAAGTAACCCTCCAGTAGATAAAATGTTGAAGAAAAAGTTTATCATGTAAGAAAAAAAAGTCGTTAAATAGAAACAAAATCGTCTTAAAATAGAATTTTTTTACGTCGGAGGGACCGGGACCGGGAAATATCGTCTTTAAATAGAGATCGTCGTTAAACAGAGAACCAACTGTATTACAAAATAAAAATTTTTACAGATATTAATATTAAATCACTTCATATATAACGATAAAGCAGGGTAGAATATTATTGGCTTTCAATGCAATTAACTTCATATATAACGATAAAGCAGGGTAGACTATTGATGGCTTTCAATACAATTAACTTTGTTAAATAAGAAGTTATTACTACATGATTAAAAATTCTGAATGATTTTTTTCCGAATACAGAAAAAAATTGTAACTTGTTTCAGTGCAATATCCTATGCACGAAGATTATTTCTGTTGACAAACATTGGCGAAATTTGGCGATAAACCTGACAATTGATATGAATCCATATCAATGATCCGAAAAGTTCCAAAAGATCCACAATTAAATAGAAATATTTTGAAATTATATCAAACGTGGCAATACTATAAATAATTATTAAGTTGTAACGGATAAGAAATGTATAAAAAACATGCAAAATATTACTTACCACTAGTAAAAGAAGATTCGTATTGAGGCCACTTCCCACTCATTAGCTCCGCTATCTATTTGAATGTTAATCGCTTCAGCGTTCTGCTTTTGTAGTAATCATGTAAATTCCAAAGATTTTCTCTGCTTGAGACTTCATTAATAAAATAAATCAAAATCTCTTCATCACTCCACTGATCCATGTTAGTGGTAGCCATTTTTTCTTCCTTGCCCGATCGCGAGTCACGTGAGCCAAAACCTGCCCAGCTATTGGACAATTATGTGCAACACAAGTTGTACGTGTAGCTTTTCACATGTAGAATGGGAAATGTTGCAGTTAAAGATTGATAGAAAAAAACTCTATCACATAGTATTTTAGTGCAAGAGTTGCAGGTAGAACAGGTTTAGTGCAACAGTTGTGCTTAAAGCTTGTGCTAAATATTTAGTGTGATACGGTTTTTATGTAGAGCTTTTCAGATACTAGATCATTTACTTTTTTCAAGGGGGGAAAAACGCACCATACTTCACTGTTTATGCAGGTCGGAGTACCTTCGCACATCACAAATCCTGTCCACTACATGTTGCGATCGACATTTACCGATAACGGCGTCCTTAATCGCTCTTTCCCGCACGAATGACCAAAATCTACAAACATTAGACCTTGGTAGTTTTGCCTACTTGACCTTTGCCTGCATACCAAATATATGGTTTGGGTAATTATTGTTTTATTACATAGCAAAAATTTACGTATTTAAAATTTGGGGTGTTTTTCTAAATTTCACTGGTTAAAGTCTTGACTTTCTGTAGTTCGGGTCGTGAGGTTCAGTGGCGGACCAAGGTGGGGGCGGGGGGGGGCGATCCGCCCCGGGTCCCACTTACTAAGGGGGCCCTACGACAGGGGCCTTTTTTAAAATTGAATGATAACTTTACTACAAAAAATTACATTTTTAATTAAAAAAAAAAATCAGACAAGAACGTTATTGTTTTTATAAAATATTACACTTGCATATTTTAGCAACTTCCAACATTTCACGTGCCTTCCCCCCCCCCCCCCCCCCAACTTAACTTGAAATAAATTAAAACGTTAATAGAAGTTCAGTTAAAACCATAAAATTGTAGAAAACTTTTAAGAAAGCTGGGTTTTTTGCCGCCTTTTCAAACTGTGAAACTGAAGATTCCGATTATGTCTTTAGCCTTAACATAGATTTTAAAAATGATATGATCCATAGCATAAATTCGATGCTATATTTTTTTCTGATTTTATTAATATTATATTTATTTTTCTCATTGTATAACTAACTACTCAAACATCAATTCTATTTTTATTCAATTTAAAAAATCCCAATATTTCATATTTTAAGAACCGACCGGTAGTCAAAGCGCTGAGGAGGGCCCTAACTGAATTCAATTCGTAACCCCCCCCCCAAAAAAAAGAAAAAAGAAAAGTTAGAAGCACGCTACGCCTATAGTGCTGAGAGATGTCATATAACTGACGCTGAGTTGCTGAGAATCGCCCGACATTCTTCGTCGTATTCCAGAACCCACGAACTTTTCTTGATGTATTTTAAAATTTTGTACGTAACCGTATTTATCCTAGAAGTGCAATAAACGCATGAAAATCATTAAATAGGCTGATAGTCTTCATTTTAGGCAAAGTCCTTATAGACCAGGCCCTGATTTTCCATTAGGCCCGGGCCTAGGGGCCCCCGAATGTTGGGGGCCCAAAAAAACTTTTATTTTAAAAGAAGAAAAAAAAAGAAAATATCCAATTCAGTTTTTATTATTTTACCTTTTTCAATATCAATTTTTTTTATATATCCTTTCAAATTTGATTGATGGGTTCATCATATGTATAGTTATATGTATAGTTCATATGTATGTTATAGTGTATATAAGGGATTACTAAGTTTTTTTGGTTGCATTGTATTGGTGTTTTAATTTAATGAAGAAGTTAATATGTTGTATTGCTGTTTGTTATTTGATAATGCTCTAGGCTTCTACGCTTCAAATAGCCAATTCTCGGTAAAATGATACTTTCACAATGATTCATGATTATTTTTTGTGTGTGTCAATTTTGGAAATTTTACGCCCACATCACTGTTAGGGGGCCCCCATCGCCCCATCCCGAGTCGTGCCTAAAGTCAAGAATTTTCTAAATCGTGCCCTGTCATAGACTGGTTAGTTTTCTGGTGTCAGAAGTCCTGATTTAAGCATTAGGTTGAGGAAAGACTGACGGATGACGACGATGAGCCTGGAAATTACAGGTAAGCCGATTCTTTGTGTTAGATTCTGGCTTTGACGTAAAAATTTGAATAATGTTGTGTTTTGGAAAATTTGGAAAATTGGTCGATGCAGTGGAGAAGCTGTGCGACGAGTCTGAAAACCTAGATACCAGATGATCAGCTCAGATTATAATGGCAAATGTTTGCGATTTTAAGTTTATAGCGTTTCTACGCCTGTGGTCAAACATTTTGGAGGAAATCAACCACACTCAACACTACCTGCAAATTCAGGGGATTTCCTTGGACAAGGTTTTAAATAAACTAAGAGCATTGGAAATTTTTATTAAGGAAAGCAGAATCTTTAATTAGTGATGCTTTGGACTTCGCTTCCCAGAAATGTGAAGAAATGGGAATTGCTATTGAAGAGAGAGGCAGAAAAAGATCGAAAAAGATGATGCCGGGTGAAAAAGCTAAAGATGAGGGTTTTTATCTTTACAAGAAGAACTAAGGAGTTAGGGACAGTTGGGGGCCTGGGGCAAAGTGCCCAGTTGCACCCCCCCCCCTCTGGGCGGCCCTGCCATATTCCAATGTGTAGATAGGTTGTATTTGGAACTCCAAACAAGAGCAAAATCCATGGAGAACATTCATAACAAATTTGAAGTCTTGCAGTCGGTTAATTTGATCAAAGCTCCAGATGAGAAATTGCCACAACTTATTTCTCGCCTAACTGAAAGTTACGACGAATTTTCTAAGGACGAGGTTTTGCCAGAAATAAAAAGACTAAGACGTAACTGGTCGGATAGCCCTTGAGTCTAAGGACCTCCATCAATCGTTTCTGCATAGATTGAACCAGTTTGAATGTTTCATTAGGAGATATATTATTCCATTCCATAATGATAACCTTCAAATATTAATACAGAGGAAGTCAAAAAGTGGTCCGCTCTTCAAGTTTTGCAGTTCATTGTTGGTATGGAATTTCAAGAGTCAGTATCAAACTTGTGTTTAGCACTAAAATTGTTTTTGACGATTTGCATTTCAGTCACAACTTGTGAAAGAAGTTTTTCGAAATTGAAAGTCATCAAAAACTATTTGCGCTCAACAATGAGCCAAATCAGACTAAATGGCCTAGCAATGTTATCCATCGAGAACAAGTTGGCTATGAAAATAAACTTTTATGAGACAATTAGACAATTTTCTGATGCAAAAGTTAGAAAAAAATACAATTTTAAAAGGAGGCTTTTACCTATTTGAAATTAATACAGAATTCTTAATTTAATTTGCATATATGGAATTTTTTAAAAATGTTTGTTTTTAATAAGTTTTTAGAAATGCCCGTGGGTCTCATATAACATGGTTTCACACAACACGGCATTTTCTAAGTGATGTATTCCCATTCTATTTTTTCATACTGATACTGTGAATGTGTATTGCCTTGTGAAAAGTAAAAATTTTTAAAGTTGAATTACCAATAAAGTTAACGTAGATCAAAGTGAGATATTTCTTTGGTTTGCCTTGAAGCTACCTGAATATTATAAGTAAGTATTGGCGCCAAAATGGCTCCTTTTCTTTTTAATATGAATTTTGTCTTTAACTATTATCGCTTTTATTAATCAAACGGCCAAGCCTTTTACCATTCACCTTGGCCTGACGAAAAATTCATACAACGAAAACCAGCGCCGTACAATTGATTTTAACCTTGTACCGAACAGTAAGTTAGCGAGCTCATGACTCAGGCGGTTAGAATGTTAGTCTCTCGGATCTGTGCCGTGCGGTATATCATTGGTTCGATTTCTCGAACCCAGGACTTGACATAAGACCTTTTTTTATTAATTTAACGCTCAAACAGTAATGATCATTGCTCACCTCGTACTGCACGAGTTCGCTCCCTTATTCTGTCAATTTTTTTCTCAGAGCTAAAATAAATTTGTTAAATTTACAAAATAATGCAAAAATATTTCGTGTAGGCCTAATAGTAATTGTGTTATTTATTCTTTACCATTACGATCTTTATTGCACTTACATTTTTAGCGATCTTTATTGTTGCAATTTTAGCGCTATACAGTGCCAGAAACAGTATTTCTAAAGCCAAGTGCCGAGCTCTGTTTATTCTTCTACAGTCCTATCCGCGAACCGCGAGAGTGAACCGAACCCTTGCCTATCAAAGGCGTCTTTTTTTCAAAAGGGCAAGCACGCACTGTTTCGTCACGTATCTGCTTTAAAAAGCTCTTCTTGTTAGATTTTCATTCCAATAATGACGGGGGCTTTAAATATTTTATCCGAATTCATAGATTTATGATTTTTAAGAAGTGGCATCTAGTACTCTAGATAGCCTAAAATGGCACTATTTAACACCTAATTTTTAAAATTTTCTAGGGGTCTGGGGGGTATTCCATACCCCCCAGTCCCCCGAAAGACAGCCCTTCTAGTCCACCCTGATAATAGGGCGTCAGGGAAATGGACTACCCCTAGCACATGGAGGCCTTGACCCCCCAGAACAAAATCCTGAGCACGCCACTGTCTGCACAGGTCAATAGCTTGAGGAGATTGTCTAATTAAGGAAAAGAAAGGCTAGCTGTTATTAGGAAAAGTTAAAATTACCATTTTCTTTGGGGGGGGCCCAAAAATAAATCCGCCCCGGGCTCCAAATGGTCTAGGTACGCCACTGGTGAGGTTCCGGGTTCGTATCTGAATGGTGAATTAAGGAATTCCATTTATTGTAAAGTGATAAAGTGCGCTAATTTATCAAAAACAATATGTTTAAATAATTATTGTGGTAACAATAAAAAAATCTTTAATTGAAAAGGCTTGTTTTTCTTTTCGTTTCAGCAATGCATTATAGGTTTTAGTAATTAATGGCTAATGTCTAGGATTATGGTTCAAATGTATTGAATTCTAGTTTATGGTCTAGGTAGTTCTTTGAGTACTTTGTGTTGTATTTATTGTATTGTTTAATTAATATATGGTTAATGTGTTGATTATTAATGCATTGTTAGTATTTATATGAAATTACTATTGCACTTAATATTGTAACAGTAAGTGAATTGTGGATTTCCTGGGTGTCATCTTATATGTACTACTCATGCGCTAGGAATCAACCGATGCAGTTGACTAATTTGTAAAATTTGTTATTGTAATTCGGAATATATAATTTAGTGCAATCTGTAAACTGTAGCTTCTAACAATTTGTAATTCCTGCTTTGTAACTTTTGATTCATGTTATTCAACATTTTCTCTATTTCAGGCTCTCTGGGCCGTGGTTTTGTTTTGATATTGTTTTTTCTCAATTCAAACCAAATTGTCATGTATTTCTAGTAGTCGGGAATCACCTATGTATTCTCTGAAAATGTGAATGTATTTGTATTTTATTTACTGATCTTTACAGTAAAAAGAAAAAAAAGAAAGAAAGTCGGACGGAACAGGAGTGGTACCGGGGACGCCTTTCTTCACTCTTTTATTTTTCCCGTTGCTCTCCCCTTTTTGTGAGGTTTATATTTTAATTTTGTTTAATTCCGACTTGGTGGCAAATTAGTCATTGCTCTCATCCTCCGGACTTAGTGCTGGCGGGATTTGTATGGCGCGACCTGTTATCTTTCTCTTTCTGATACGCGAAAGCGTGGGGGGCTGATGTGGAGTTTAGAGTTGCCTACTTGACAGGGGGCTTGGGGTGCCTTGAGTGGATGACAGATCTGTACTGTTTGTCCGTCATCCTCGAGCCCCACAGCAATGAAAAATGTCACCTAACTTGGGAAATTAACCCTCGACTGCGTATTCAGGTATTGCTACGTAGTGACTGGTATTCAGGTGTATCATGGTCGATGGACCATAGTGGTCTGGGGGTCCGAGGTGTCAATCGAAGGTTGCCTACTTGACAGAGGGGTTTGGGGTGCCTTGGGTGGATGACGGATCTCTACCGTTTGTCTGGCATCCTCGAGTCCCACAGTAATGGAAAGTACCGAACCTGGGAAATTAACCTTCGTCTGCGTATTCAGGTATTGCTACGTAGCGGCTGGTCTTCAGTGTGCATGGGCTGATACGCGAAAGCGGGGGAGCCGAGGTGTCAATTGAGATTGCCTACTTGACGTCAGAGACGTACAGAGGTCAGACGACGTCGTTGGCATGTTGAAAGAAGCTATTCGCCATCCCGCGACAGGAATTGCCGCTGAAACCATCTTCGACGCTGTGCAAAGTGTCGTGTCATTACTGACGGCCAATCTCATGAACGCCGGCGTAATATTGAACGTTTAAACCTAGGTGCGATGCGAACTATCCTGCAAAATGACACAACAGAATCGCCACCTATCGGTGACTAACAAAACTATTTTGGCAATGAAAATTTCTCGCTATTAAAAAAAACATGATTTTCTGTGAATTTCTGTGAAAACCGCATCGTGCTACTGTCTGTTAGTTACAGAAATCAAATGGTCTGTACCCTCGTGCTTTTCAAATGATTTCAATTTATTGTGCAATAGTCCAGATCGGGGGAACAGAAGGTTTCGATACACTGTTAGTGAGCTATTGATTGTAAACGATACTTATCTAGAACAAAGTTAACGGGGAGCCAACTGTTCCACGGTTTCATTACCATAAAGGGAAATGTTACAGAAATTTGCCTACGACGTGACTACAACAGAATAATAACACCCTCATCGATTGTCTGTCTAATTTAATAATTATATTATTTGTAGATCGTGAGTTAGATAAGGAGTTATCCTTTGTGAAAAATATAGAATTTTGAATACGAGTGAGATATTAGAGGCAAGCAAGTTTTGTTACACACACACACACACACACATATATATATATATATATATATATATATATATATATATATATATATATATACACTGCTGGCCACTGTAAATGCAACACCCTGAAGGAAACAGGCAAATAAAATGAAATTTACAACATGCATTAGCGGAGGTAAGATATGCAAATGATTAGAATTTCAGCGCAGACGCACATCACGCGCGCCTGTGGCGCCACTTCAAAGCGCGATTTAAGGCTTGGAGATTTCGACGATTTCAAGTTCGGCAATTGTGTTTTTCTTGTGGTTTTTTTTTCAAAAAAACGATCAATTATGCCTCTTCGAAAACAGCGATCATCTTTTGATCAAGTATCCGAGTTCGACAGAGGAAGGACAGTGGCCTACCGAGATTGTGGATTATCTTTCAGGGAAATCGGTAGTCGTGTTCGTCGAAACCAAACAACTGTAATGCGAATATGTGATCGTTAGATGCAGGAGGGTACGACGGACCGGCGTGCCGACGGTCCGCTGAGGTCGATCGCATCCACCTCAGCGGACCACTTCACGTGATGACAGGCAAATTGTGCGCATGGCAGTGACGGATCGCTCAGTCACATCACGAACCATAGCACAGCACATGCAGTCTGTAAAGCATCATCCAGTGTCTGCGCGTACCATTCGACGCCGTTTACAGCAGAGTGGTCGGTCAGCAAGACGTCCATTGCTTTGTCTACCCTTGACACAGAACCACAGACGTCTCCACCGCCAATGGTGCGATAACAGAAGGATGTGGACGGCATAATGGAATGAAATTGTCTTTACTGACGAGTCACGCTTCTGTCTGCAACACCACGATGGTCGCATTCGAGTCTGGAGACACCGTGAAGAGAGGATGCTGAACAGCTGCATTATGCACCGCCACACTGGTCCTGCACCGGGTATTATGGTATGGGGCGGTATTGGATATCACTCTCGCACACCTCTAGTACGCATTGCCGGTACTTTAAACAGCCAGCGCTACATCTCCGAGGTGTTGGAGCCAGTTGTCCTTCCTTATCTTCAGGGCTTGCCCACAGCCATATTTCAACAGGATAATGCGCGACCACACGTGACACGCATTGTCCAACGGTTCTTCGTCAATCGCCAGATTGAATTGCTTCCCTGGCCTCCTCGCTCTCCGGATCTTTCGCCGATAGAAAACATGTGGTCCATGGTTGCTCTACGATTGACCCAGATTCCATCCCCAGCTACCACGGCAGATCAACTTTGGCAACGTGTGGAAGCTGCTTGGTCTGCTGTACCACAAGAACTCATCCAAAGTGTCTTTGAATCAATGTCGAGACGTGTGGCAGCGGTGATCTCCAACAATGGCGGCTACTCTGGCTACTGATTTTGGCAGGAACCACACTTCACAGAAGTCTATAAATTTAATCATTTGATACTTGGTCAACATGTTATCTACAAAATAAATTTTGTTGTGAAATCTCTTGTCTTTCTTGGTGTTGCAATTTGGGTGGCCAGCAGTGTATATATATATATATATATATATATATATATATATATATATATATATATATATATATATATATATATATATATATTACTTCCAATTTCTGCATCGATTTACAAAGGGAGAAATTTTTGACAGTAAATTAGTGTAATGACTGCATTCATGTAACATGTAACAAGTCAGAAAATGGAAACTCGAATATTTTGAATCCCTGATCATTCGTTTCGAAATTTGCTGAATTTATAAATAGAAAAAAAAAGTATTATTCACACAATGATGATAAGTGCAAATTAGTCAGTTGATATGATAATTTTTTTAAAATTTTATACTAGAGAAAATAATCCTCAAATCTTCTCATAGAATCTCTTAATACGTGAATTACAACTATTATTTTCCAGGCTGAAAATAGAAAGTAATGTTTCTTAATAGCTATCTCATCAAGAACTGCGGCAAACTTAATTTACCAGAGTTGTAAAATGCTTGGCTTCTGCCAGCTTTACATCATCAATCACCTGCTCAGGTACGAGTGACAGGAAAAATCAGTCTGTGTTACAAATCTCAGTGTCGGCATCGAGACCTCTTCAATCACTTGGACACATAACCCGTGCTTCACTTCTAAACAATACTGATTACTTAGAAAATTAATTGTGTTATCTTTAAGTTCTCCCTAGAAATATATCTTTGTGTGTTTTCCAGAGAGTTCTTAGACATACTGCATTCTTCAAAGGAGATAAAATAGTAAGGCAATGTTATACTTGTTTTAAGATTTCAGTTGATTAATATGAGAGACAATGTGTAACTTTGTGTTACAGCATTACTTTATTTCATTTACATTTCAGTCGCAGGTTTTGACGCCATAATTGATTTATAACGCCATAAAAACATTTATTTATATGACAGCACAGAAAACTTTAGAAAATTCTCACCGTTTCGTTATAAAACTAAAACATTAAACGTATCCACATTTTTTGGTCTATATATATATATATATATACACTGGTGTAAGAAATTAAGAGAATTTGCAGACTTGGTTGATTATATCTAGAACTACTGTACAGATTTTAATGAAATTTGATATGTACATACAATGATAGAAAACAAAACAAATAACCATTCAATAATTGTAATACACATGCAGGATCATGCATAACACTCGTTGGAGTCGGAAGGTATGAAACAGCGGTTGCAGAATAAACAAAAAATGGGTTAATAGATGGTGTTATTTTGCAGCAATCGGTTAATTTCAAATTGTAACAGTAAAAATGAGTAACCAACAACGTTTAGATGATGGAATGAGTAGGCGAATAGTGGCGAGGCTAGAAGTAGGCCAATCTCAAGTCCAAATTAGTAGACAGTTCAATTTAACGCCCAGCGTCGTGTGTAACTTATGGAAACAGTTCCAGGATACCGGATCCATCGAGAGAAAGCCTGGGCAAGGTGGTCCAAGAGCCATGACTGCCAGAGAAGATCGCCATTTATTGATTATAGCGAGGCATAACAGAAGTGCTACAGCTTCTCAGATCTCTCGTGACTTGTATGCAGCCACAGAAACCCGTGTATCAAGGGTGACAGTTTTCCAAAAGACTTCATGAGAGAGGGTTGTTTGCAAGAAGACCTGCTGTTTGAGTCCCGCTCACTTCTACGAACAAGAGAATCCGTTTATCATGGTGCAGAGAGCATAGAGATTGGAGTATGGATCAATGGGCGACCGTTCTCTTCCCTGATGAGTCCCGGTTCAGCCTAAACACTGATTCTAGCCGTACGTTCATATGGAGAGAACCAGGGGCCCGGTACCTACCTTCCAATGTCCGCGAAATTGATCATTATGGCGGAGGAAGTTTAATGGTCTGCACAGGCATCGTGTGGGATGGCCGCACACCTCTCTATGTCTTTGAAAGATGCACTGTGACTGGTGTGAGGTATAGGGATGAGGTCTTGGAGCCCTATGTTCACCTTTTCAGGGGATCAGTTGGCCCTGAGTTCATTTTAATGGACGATAACGCAAGGCCACATAGAGATGTTCTGGTCTACGAATTTCTAGAGAGTGGGGATATTCGCCGGAGGGATTGGCCAGCCAGATCTCCAGACCTTAACCCTATAGAGCATGTCTGGGACGCTCTAGGGAGGGCAATTGCAACTCGCAACCCCCCTCCGAGAACAATCCAGGGAATGAAAACAGCGTTGCTGAACGAGTGGGACCAATTGCCACAGGAAATGATAAACTGACTTATTTCAAGTATGAAATCAATCTGCGAGACCTGTATATCTGTAAGAGGGGACTATACCCCTTATTAACCCATCTATTAACCCATTTTTTGTTTATTCTGCAACCTCTGTTTCATACCTTCCGACTCCAACGAGTGTTACACACGATCCTGCATGTGTATTACAATTATTGAATGGTTATTTGTTTTGTATTGTATCAATGTATGTACATATCAAATTTCATTAAAATTGGTACAGTAGTTCTAGAGATAATCGACCGAGTCTGCAAATTCTCTTAATTTCTTACACCAGTGTATATGTGGAATCAGATTATGCTATTTAATAAATAGAAAATTTTCTCAGTATGACTTCAATCAATCATTTTTCCCATTTTTGCATTCATTAAAACATGCTTCACTCCATGGGGTAATTTTTAAAAGCGAATCTATGATTAATAATTCTACGATTAAAAAAATATAGCTTAAGGTAAAGTATCAAACTAATCAAAGGATACGGCATTTGGCAGTATTCTAAAAAAATGTGTATGAAAATGTACCATTTAAAAATGTTAAGACAAACAAGAGGTTAAGCATGAATTTGCACCATATGTTTGCAAATACATACATATGTGACTGCAATTCTAGATATATTGCTTTATCATAGTACTTTATGCTTATATTATAATGTTATTATAAAATATTCTTTCACACATTTTAAGCCAAACAAACTTCATATTTAGCTAAACAAACAATGCCACTGTAATAATTATTTTAACTATTCCGTTCAAATAAATTTTTATCCCCTCATGAGAGAAAATAACGGAAGTATATCGTGCACAAAATAGTTAGTACATTCCCTAATTGGTTTCATCGAACTTTCCTGAATGTTTTCAGTACATTTGCACACAGCACACTGAATTTATAAACTCATGCTATTTCTTTTTCACATCAGGGGAATTACCCCTCCAATAAAACAACAACAACATAATAGCTGAAATAACACTTTTGCAGAGCAACATAATCAACTCGCAAACCATTATTTTACGCTAGTGGTAAACAATAATTTTTAGATGTCATCTCCGAATACGCATTATAACGTTTATGAAAAAAAGTGGTACAGATAAAATATTTACATTCGAAGAAAGGGACTTGAAGAATAGAGCTCTATTTGGAAAATTAGCATTTCTAAAGGGAAAAATATTCATATATTTCCTGTTTCTTTTGAGTTTCAAAACTTAGGGAAGCAAAATTCGACACGCAAAGTTAAGCACTCCAATACACTATGGCACGCGATTTCCCTTCATTCATTTATATAAAATCTTTTTCAAACTTCATTGAAATGCCAAGAGTCGTTAAATTCGTTTTCAATGAGATTTACAAAACAACTTTTTTTCAAATACATAACAACATTCTGAAAATTTAACGTTGCTGGATCTCTTATTATGCAAAATAATGATATATTTAGAAAGTAATGAGTTTCTCTTTCGAAAATACAAAAGTTGCTCCAGGTGATATGACGGTATTTGTATATGCATATTTTGAGTAATATTTATGTTAGCCTTTATATATATATATATTTTTTTTTTTATTTATTTTTTTATAGAATGTAGTGTATACATTGTTCTACTCTAATGTAGCAGTAATGAAACTATGGTCACCAGGCTCTTTGGAGGATAACGTAAGATGACAAACTTTGTAGACCGTGCAGAAAGGTCAAATTTTTGAAGCACGTCTAATTGGAGTTAGTTTGGAGTTAATTGGAGTTAATTTGTTACAACATACCTCATGGTTTTGGGTGTTTACCGAGCTATGATATTGGAAGTCATGATAGCATAGAGAGTGCATGGAAAGACATCCTCTGTGAAACACAATAGTGGACGAAAGGGAAAGCTAAGTGAAAGAGACTGACGGGTGTTAAAGTGGATTGTGACATGGTCTATGCAGCCAAATAGATTATAGAGCTCAATCGGTATCTGCAGACTCCAGTATCAGTCATTACAGGTTAAAGAAAACTTCAGAAACAAAACATTTACGGCAGAGTAGTAATTTCCTATTCCACTTGTAGCAGATGTGAATGTATAACGTATTCTACAGTGGAACCACGAGCACAAATTCTAGTCGAGTGATACGTCGAAATATGACATTTCGTTAGACAAATCATTGTTCACTTTCTTCCCCGCAACAGGACGCGCGTATGTCTCAACAACATCTACACAAGCGTACGATCGTTCTTATGTCATGCCAGTTGTCAAACACGGAGGGAAATTTCTCAGGGTTTCTATGGTCATCTCATGGTTTTCAAAAGGGATCTATTGTAACCCTGAAAGGGAGATTGACTGGGAAGGACTATGCCGAACTTTTAGCCAACCAGATCTATCTTATGGTACAATTTTTTATCCTGAAGGAGATGACGTTCTCCATGATGATAATGCTCCTATCCATACAGCTATATGTGTCAGGTCGTGGTTTGAGGAATAGAAAGACCATGTCAAACATCTTATCAGACCCGCACAGTTCCTAAACGTCAATATCATTTAACTGTTGTGGTGTGTTTTAGAGAAGAGAGTCAGGAATCGATATCCACCAACAGCATCTCTACAGGAACAATGATGATTTATCAATAAAGAATGGTATGATATTCCCTACCACTAATCATTAAATGCATAATTCAGTTCTTTAGTGAATTCAGGTGGTAGTAAATGCCATAGATGGTCCACACACACACACACACACATATATATATATATATATATATATATATATGTGTGTGTGTGTGTATATATATATATATATATATATATATATGCAGTGGAATCTCGATCTATCGTTTTTTTAAGGGACCGATTTAAATGAACGATAAATGCGGGAAAATGATAGATGCGGAAACATAACAAAGCGATATGATCGTTGGGACTGGCTAAAATGAACGACACATACGGAAAAACGATCGATCGATATTCCACTACATATATATATATATATATATATATATAGTTAAATATAATGGCCATCTATAACAAGAATCTTTTTTTTGGCCTAGAATTGTTAATGAATCTTCTGAACGCTGATAATCATGAGTTTATTACTTATTATCAGTGGGCCAGCCTCCACAGTAATTTTACGAATACGTTCTACCCATTTTATAAATGAAATACACCCGTTATCTTGGGAACCGATCTTATGATCTTAGTTCTCCCTCGGGTCATTACGTAGTCTATTTCTTAACTCTTACTCTGCCCCTTAATAGAAATCTACGCTCCTCATTCCTTAAACAATGCTTTAATGGATTTTTTACCAGAGTTATTTGATTAGATTTTTAGAGATTGCCTCAAATTTTTTTTCATTTTTGATTTATGGGTTATTTCAAGTCATATAAATAGTTTGAAAGCTGGTATTTTTTAGTTAATTTTAGAAACGTTTGGTCAGATTTGGAAGAGTCCTATAAATTGAATATCATATAAAGTTAGCAAGTTTTCAACCCTTCGGATTGAAAAATTAAGCTGCTTAAGTTGCTTTATTTCTGTGCAAATCTGCGTAATTCAAACAGTCAAAGCAAATGAAAAACTTCACAGAATGTGTTTCATATTTTTATTTATAATGAAATGAAAGAAAAGAGAAAATGATATGTTAATATGTTAAAGACTTCTTCTGTGCGTTTATTGATCACATTTTGTTGTATAAATAATTTTTGATGCGGAATTTTAGCTTATTATAAGCTTATTACGACAAAAGTTTTGAAATGCACTCATTATTGTCGCTGATTTAATGAATCCCATGCACTTAGATTCAGTAAAACGACACTTCAAAGTAACGCTTGCTGCTGAAGATTCGCTTTCGAGTATAACCAGGCTTATCCCCATCATAAAAAGCAAGAAACGTTCATAATAAATGCTTTAAGAAAACCATTTAGATTCATAGGTATCAGTTGTACAACATGTATTCGGAGATTTAATTTGCTTCCCTGTTTCATGAACAAATTTGAAGATTCAACATTTTATTCAGAATAAATTGCTGTAAATATGACGGGAGAATTGCTTTTTTTTTTAACTAGTTTTTAGCCCCGCATTACAGTTAAGCCTATTAAAACAAAAATTTTAAAATGTATCCATTATTGTCTCTAATTTAAAGAATTATACGCACTGAAATTCAGTAAACGAACGCTTTAAGGTAATTTTTACTGCTGATATTTCCAAATCAAGTATACCCCGGCTCATGCCTATCCTTGATAGCATGAAAAGCACTTAATACATTCTAATGAAAACTATAGATATTCATAGGCGCCAATTTTATAGTATGTATACAGAGATTTAATTTGCTTCTCTTTCTTATGAAAATAAGTTTGCTGATTAAGCATTGTATTGTAAAAAAATAAATAAATTGAGTTAAAAATGATTGGAGCAAATTTTCTTCTTCACACGCACGCACACACACACACACACACACACACACACACACACACACACACACACACATATATATATATATATATATATATATATATATATATATATATATATATATATATATATATATATATATATATATATATATCAGATTTAAGGTAACGTTAGGAATGTCTTACACTTATAGCTTTGTGGAATTATGGCAATCTAAACAATCCATGGTCAAAATATTTCCTGTGGTGTTGTAAACATACTAACTGTTAAGTCCAGATATACAATTATTCTTTTCATTGCTCGATTTTATTTTTATGTCACTGTTCATGAAACTCCTTCTGCTGCATCATCAATACTCTATGCATGGCAACTATCCTATATGAAAAATTTCCGGCATATAAACCAGGAGTTTTAAACGCCTTAGAATATCTTTCATTGAACTGAAAAATTCAGTCCTTGAAATGTGGTTTTTTTATGATGCTAATGATTTATATTAAAACATTAACAATGATGTGAATAATTATCAAAAGTTTCTACACTGTTGTAAACTGAACGACTCGCACCACTAAACAACGTTCTGGTTAATACAAAGTAGTTTATTTGGGTTCAGATTAATTTTCTGTGAATTTGCAGGATGGTTTCTGTTGAAATTGTAACTCCACCTGGCGATAGGAATCAAATATGCTTTAGAGAATGAACACGAATTAGAGTAAGGCGGGCAAAGATTCTGAGGACCAGAAAGGGCAAAAAAAATTTTATTACGTTATATTTTGGTGGCTTTGTTCCACAATACGTACATAACCACAGTTAAATATTTGAAAAAATACAAAAAAATTTTTGTTATATATCTTATGGGTGCCACCAGAAGGAACGTGAAAAGGAAATTTGTCTTCCAGTAGGTTAAGCTTCGGCGTCAAAACCAGTGTGGGAAATACAGAAAAATTTAGGTGTGTTACATGTATGCAGTGCACTAAGATACATAATGTTAAATCATAAGTGATTTTGTCATGCCATACCTTTAGTCCATTAGTCTATTAGTGATGGACTAAAACAGGTGTAAGATTAATTTTTACTATGGACGGTACACAAATCTGGAAAAATGTACTATTGAGAGTATAGTTTAATTTAATCGTATTTAAACATTAAAATTTTAACGTGATTGAAACGAACGATAGATGAACATTTAATCAGGATTGTGATAGAACAGAGAACAGTTAATCGCACCATCACCACCTTTCCTTTAATACGTAGTTAAAAGGAAAATTAGATGAAAGGAGCTGATTATGAGATTTTTGAAAAAGAAACGTTCTAGATATTTAGATACTGCTATGGTATATTTACCGACAAGAAGTGATACTACAATTCGATTGGGGTAACTGCAAGGATATTGTACAAAGCGTCTTACATCTAGTACTAAAGCGTTCGTTTCACAATTAAATTTTAATAAGTTTTAGTTTAATTCTGTATGAAAACAGGATGCTCTGAGAATATAACAGACGTTATGTAAGAAATTACTTGTACGTATCTATTACTAGTAACACAATATAACACAGCCGAAAGGCTATTTTCCTTTTCCCATACTAATGTACTGTTTTGCAGGATAAAATATGATATGATAATTACTACTGGAAGAAAAACAAAACAAAACGATAGAAGCAATGTACAAAGAGAAATAAAAGTAAATTATTGGCAGAGAGAAAAAAAATAAGGAAGTAAATAAAAGTTATAAAAACTGGGATAGCGATCTACCCCCTTTCCATTAATTCCAGTCGCTCAGAGCATAAGAATGAGTTTTAATCCTTCTTTTGGAAAGCGAGATAAGGCAAGAAATATGGACGCAATAAAAAGTTCCCGCACTCTGGCTACAACACTGCAGTGGTTGACGGTCTGTATGTGGCTCATGAGACTTGCTTTACCGCGTGGGGGTATTTCTATTACTTGCCGGGGAAAAAATATTCCTTTTTTAGCGATCGCCAAAATGTATCGCACTCCCTCCGGGAAGGCTTTGAAATTGCAAACATTTGGAGTATTTCGTTAGATTTCTTTGTTCGTTCATTTATGTCATCGAGAAGAATTTTCATAGGCCCCCTTTTGGTTGTTAATGTATTTATTTTATTTTTACTTCTTTCAAAATGTATTTCGGGTTTAATTATTTATTTCCGAGTTGCATGGGTGCTTTCATTTCCATGCATTTCAAATTACTGGCTTATACGATTTTTCAAAACGTAGAGTATATTGTTAGTTAACTTTTGTGTTTCTTACACTCCAGACTTAATAAAAATCCGCTATCAATAATTTCTTACGTGGTTTCAATAAAAATAACCTAGACACCATTTCTTTAAAGCAATATTTAGCATATAAAGCAATATTTAGTATCTTAATAAATGCGTTTTACACATTCGCAACAGAAAAATAATGATTAGAAAAACGTTTCATAACTTGTTAATGAATACTGCGTTTCATAAAAAGTCATCAAAATACATTATCAAAACACTATTCAGGTTTCTAATTCCCAGATTCGTATTTTTTATGGAACAAAAGTATATTTGAACTTACCATGTAAAACATCCCCTATGTATCTCTTCAGAATCAGTCTCAATTATTACATTTCTAGTAATTTAAAACTGAATGTGAAACTGAATTCCATTAATTGTTATTGCTTAAAAGTCCTCATTGTAGATCCTGTTCAATATATTATGTTCTTTCACCGCGGAAAAATATTAACCTGTAAAATATTTAAGAAATTACGAGCCGAAGCGCGACCAGCATGGTCTCTTTTAGTTTATAATTTCTTTTGCAAAACAAATCAACTGAAAGTAACATATGTAAGGAATGTTACCATTACCTGTAATCATAAATATACGTTTTTAAGGGGTAGTGGAAGATCAGCCAAAAAATTTATAATCCTTGCTAAATTCACTATAAGGGCTGATTCTAAAACATCGCGATTTAAAAAAATTTGAATTTCCATTACTTCAGAACAGAGTTAAAGAACAGACTGAGAAACCCAACACTAATGATTTTAAAAATTAGATTCCTCTCTGTATGTATAATTTTTTAAAATTAAGATTTCTACAATTTGTCATTACATCAAATAAGAAATTGTTGGGACAAATTTTTCACTTAAAAAATGGAGTAAAAGTTCAGCAAGTACTAAAATATAGTGTGGATTACATCACTCCCTGTATGTACTATTGTTAACAATTCCGATATCTCCACTTAATCATACCAAATAGTAAATTGTTGGGAAAATTTCTTCACTTATAAAATTGAGTAAAATTTAGCAAGTACTAAAATATAGTGTAGATTACATCACTCTCTGTATGTGCTATTGTATGTACTATTGTTCGCAATTCAGATATCTCCACTTAATAATATCAAATGAATAAATTGAAATTATTTCGTGGATAAATTAAAATTATTCACGAGAGAAATACAGCAATTAAATTGCATCAAATTACGTGCTATCGTCGAACTACTACACACACGCGGTTGCAAATTGCGAACGGCCGCTAATGTTTACATCTGGTAGTTGCAGCCGTTGCCATTCGGAATGTATAAATATCGTCGATTTTTGTACCGTATACCTACGCCTTTTATATATATAGATAGTTCATATATTGTAAAAATAGCCGTAAATAACAATGGTAGAAATAACATTATTTTAAGATCTACTATAGTGTATAATTTCCATATAGAGCCCTATATGTTTTAAAACATCGACAACATGTTCTAAATGCTTTACAAAAGCGTTTTCCCAAGGACAAACATAATGAGTATGTAATTATCTCACTTATTTCTTTAACCAGGAATAGAGTAATAGAGAGGAGAACCGCGGCTTTTTCCTAATTCTGCTGTCTTTTAGGAAAGCTATCCATGAAATTTTGAACTATTTTCTGAGAATTTTTGTGCATTCATCAAACGGAACGTTCACAAGATCTTTCACTGATGCAAGACGATTTGTCTAGTTCGAAATCATCTTTCTTGCTTGTTACAAAAGGTTTTCGACTAGAATGACATAAGGACCTTGAAAATACGAGTATAGATCTAAGGCATTCATGAAACGAAATTAGCGTCGTAAAGACCGATATGTATGGACCCCTGAAATCATGCTGGAATATCGGTGGGGCTTTAACTGAACAGTTGCCAAAATACTGGATCTCCTTAGTATTTTACAATATGAAACTTTTTCTATTGTTTATTGTGACTTCACTGGCAGTTTTAAGATAACAACGAAATACATCCTCTTACAATCTTGTCTCGAACACTACACGTCATTGTTTACCCTATACAGTCAGGTAATCAGTCATCACCAAGAATTGTTCTGTCCCAAATTCGATCATCGGAGTACTAACCGACGTATTGGTATACATTACTCCAGAATACGCTTGGTCGTTGTTTAGGAGTTAATTTTTCTGGAGCTTTACACCCTACGATTGACAATTTGCACTGACTATGCTGATACTCTATATGTAAGATGAATATTTTTTGAAAGTTTTCTTGGATTTTTTCCACGGAGAACTTACGATTTTCTCGGACATTCTTGGGTATTCAGGTCCTCACTCTGTCAGTAATGGAGATATACCTATTCGCTATTGCTTAAAAATGTTTCACTTCTTGACATCAGTACTAGAAAATTTGACTGATGGTAACAAGTTTAAAATCGCACCATCACAAAATTGTTCCGAAGCACTTGTTTTGGTCTATTAACATCGTTTTAATATGAGTCTTCCGAACTAATCTACGTTCTTTTCTACAGCTCAGAACATCATGGAATGTACATGCGTAAAATAACAACACTGCATCACTGTATGGAAACTTATTTTTACCATGTTTTTATTAACTCGCTTTCTTGTTTGTTTGTTTGTGTGTGTGTGTGTGTTTGTCGAGTACAAATCTTGCAATCGATTTTTAACTAACTTCCCGACTAGCTAGACATTTAAAACTTTTAGAATAGCTCAGAACACGATGGCAATGCATTATTTTAATACTTTTAGCCATCTTTAAGCAGAATTTCAATTCATCTTCAGTTAATTTTGTTTTGTAGACTGGTGCAGTCATCTATCGGCCGCGACGGGAACGAAAAGTTAAACGCAAGTTAACTTCCAATTAACTTTTTTCTTTCAAGTTTATGGGATAATTCATCAAAAAAATTTGAAAAAGTATTTATTTATGCATAGAATTGTCAAGTTTATGTGATTCAACAGAAAATTTAAAAACATGGTGTATAAAAAGTTATTTTTATCTTGTAATTATTATAGTGTTTTTGCACGAGACAGAGATGACAAAAGTAAAAATTTCTTATAATAATTTCTATTTATATAGGGATATATTATCTCTCCAAGGGATAAAATTTGTTTTTTAAACTTTTAATAGAAATAACTTTGAAAGATTGTCCGTCGCTTCTGGGGGAACTATTTCGACTTCTCTTAACACTATTATTTTCACCAAGAGTCGAATTAACTACTCTATTGGGACATCATAATAAGAAATTTAAAAATAAGTATTTAGTCCCAATAGCGACTTTACAATTTTTTTTATTGTTACGTGTTAAGGAATTATTAAAAAATCGTATTTGACTGACACTGAAAATTTCACACTTAAACACTTTTAAAAAACCGTTTATAAATAATATGGGTTTCAACCCATATCTCTTGGAACCTTTAATAAAATATGTCTTAGTTCGTAATTAGTGAACATACTAAGTGAATTTTTTCTATGTATAATGTAATAAATATCTCTAAAAGTTTAGATTTATCATTACAACTTAAAAATATATTTAGAAACAAATTTTAGTTACCTGTACGCTCTAAATTTTCTTTTTTTTTCTGGTATCTTAGACCATAGGACCATAGGAACAAGATTTTAACTGCGTTTCCTAGGATTCTGGTATCTTTAGAAGTTATTTAAAATTTATATCTAAATTCTGCTTTTTTTTCCAAATTTAATATGTTGTTATTCTGCGAAAAAAACATTAAAAAATAAGTCGAATATTGTTTTCTATTTTTAAATAAGATTTACTAAGAATGATGCTTTAGTAGATAAATATTTTTTAAACGGAAATTCCATGAAAGTCTTACTTAATAAATTTTATTTAATGCTCACCTAATTATATAAAAATTATTGAAATTTTTTTATACATGAATTTATTGTTCATTCATATAATCTAAATTTCAAATCTTAAGTGACTATACGAATTAATTACCAGTTTTTTTTTTTTTTTTTTTTAGACAAATCAATCTTTCTTTTCGAAGATCATTGATATAAAATTTATGCCGAGAGAGTACTTAAAACAATATATGCACGCCATTTTATATCTTTTATGTAATTAAAGTAATTATATGAAATGGCGAAAGATAAAATCAAAAGGAAAATAAAAAAAATAAATAAAAAATATATAATCCATTTTAAAGTAATGTCGTTTATCGACGCTTTCTTAGAGCGCAAATACTTTTCAACCCTTCGCTTGCATTGCGCATTAGAGGAAAATTTATGACTTTCCCGAAAATGAAATTTATTTTTTTAGCAACGGCTGAGTAGATGCCCTCGTTTTTATGTATCTCAGGGGAGATTTCTCATTAAGTATGGTATATTTGCATTACCCAGGAAAAGGTTATTCCTTTATGATATTTGATTAAAAATAAAGAAAGAAATCCCCGGGGTTCAGATTTAGGAATCCTAAATATATATTTTCACGTCAATTATTATATTATACCTCTTCAAATCAGATAGATGTGCCTGTAATACCACTGTGTACAATTATTCAACTTATGTGTTTTGCTCCATTATGGAAAAAGCGAATGTCTCGATCCTGACTTGAATGTTAATATTTGCTCCAAAGCAGTGAAAATAACATTTCTGTGACGTGCTTTTTATTTTTGGAGTTATATAAGTAATGTTTTTTTCTGAATTACCTGCATATTATATTTAGAACAGAATTTTAAATTACATACTTATTTAAGTCGTTCAATGGGGGCCAGAGATGGGGAACGAGCGGATCCGAGATCTTCTTGTGCGGCCTTAATAAAAGCTAGCACTTGTATTAATTAATATTTAATTTTATAGATTACTACAATTTGCAAATCAATGGAATTAAATAAAGAACGGCATGAATGTATGTACGCAGGCTTCGCGTTACGAAGCTTGATCCAAATATTTAATTACTTTCAAGCAAGAAACAAATGCAAATATCCTACTAGCTTAAATTTTCCATCGGATTTAAAATTATTTTAGGAATTGTTGCTATGTCAGTTATTTATAATTTAATACTATTATTTTTTCTTTTGTATTTCTTTATAATGTTAAAATTATTTAAAAATACTTCTACTTTATTATTTTTATTTGAAGTGGTATTTAAATATATAGTTGTTTATTAAAATTTAAAAATCTGGATATATTTACGTGTTTACATAAATAAAAATACCAACAGTGAAATATAAAAAATTACTGTGGTACCTATGAATCTTATAATTTTATTAAAAAAAATAATAATTAATGATTAATGTTATAACAAGTTTTTACCCTTATTTGAATACAAAAATATTTTATATTGTAACTTTTTTAAGTCAAATAATAAATAAATAAGGACTTAATTTTTTGTTGTTATTTTTCTATATAATGCATCAAATTGTTAAAACCTTACTTAACCATAATAATTTCATAAAAGTCGAAAATATAGGCACATCAACTTATGAGGCCTACTTCAATATTACCTAATTTACATGTGGCCTCTAATGGTAAAAAGGTTCCCCACCTCTGATATAAACATTTAATGGTAACAGAGAAAGGTATTTAGCGCCTTAGATATAAATAAAATATTTTACTTTACTCGTTATTAAAAATTCAAACTGACAGGGAAAAAATTTAGTCTACTCCAGAAAAAAAGTTCTGTCTTATTGAGGAATTTTATGAAACTGCGTATTAGATTACGTAGCTGTGACAACAAATAGTCTAAAGGCTTTTATCATGTTAAACTAAATATTAATGAATGGACTTTCTTAAACATATATAAATTACTTGGTTACACAATATTGCCTAACCCGTCATCTGTATTAAAACTCCATGTTTGCCTGTAGTTCAATAAAGCAATAGCGATGTTTACATTTGCAAGAATCAAAGTTTTGTGAAACGAGAAGAAACTGTATCAAACGTGTTTAAAAAGAATCAATCCAGGGGTTACTAAACGCATTTTTTTAGATTTTCCCCTGCCTAACTTCTACATCGCGATTTATTAGTTTTGGGTTTTTTTTTTTTGCCAAATGCCCGGCGAACGATACTGATGAAACTTGAAAAAAACATTAAGATTAAGCGATTTGGCAAGAAATTTAGAAAAAATGTGTTATAAATATAAACGGTAGCTAATAGGTAACATAATTATATGAAATATTTCGAAGTGAATACTTTTATACAAATTACGATGGCATCTGCAATTTTTTTCTTATGATAATCTGGCTGATATTTTATCTACAGATACTTTTATTTTATGAAAAAGAAAATAGATCGATGATGTGACTTTAAAAGGACGAAAGGAAAATATTTCGTTATATTTTCAGCAGGGAAAATAAACAAAAAGTGGTGTAATCAATAACATTCTTTAGTGGAGGCGGATAAATTTCTACTTTTAGTAATGTTATCAATAATCATACTGATTATTGAATTATTGATGGTACAAATATGATCTATTTAAACGAAATTATAGCAAACACACCTAAATTGCACCTAATATTGGAATTAGTTAATTTATTGAATTTTCCGTCACCTAAAAGAAAAGGATGATATACGACAGCCATCGCAAATGTATCCAGCAGCCAAGAACTGGGCAGTTTTATCTCATCGACCCTAAACAGAGCCATCAAGTGCATTAGACAGAAAACAACTTCAAAACTGTTATTCCTACATATTTATATTGGTGGCAGATAAATTATTGTCAGCGCCACCTACAAAGGATAGATACAGAGTCTGGCAGAATGGACTCCTACATTTCTGAATGCCATTGGTAAGGAAATGGTGGGAAGGGTACGGCGGCGCGGGAGGTCCAACATTTATAACAGATTTTCCGGTTGTCAGTAGACACTATGAGTTGGTCCGGTAAACATCGTGGTTCGATATCGAGACATTCTTAAAAAAAAAAAAAAACTATTTTTTATCCATGACACAGAGAGCATTTACAATGAGCTTCGGGATCTCTGCAACTAAGGATCGAAAAACAATCCTGCGATGGGTTTCAATCGTGAAAGCAAGTGTGTATGCTTTCCCAAGGAAACCAAGTGGTTGTACCTCGGAACATTAGAACACGTGAAAATGTGTAACGAGTCCATGAGATCGCTATTCATGAGGACGTTGTCGCCATTCTCCCTAAAGATGACCAACAGAGTAATGGAAAACTTTAGATAACGGCTTCGGCAGTGCATCGCAAATAACAGACGCCACCTGAGTGATGTTATTTTGAAAACCTAGTGGAAAAGAAACAAATTGTTTGTACTTTTCAAAAGTATAAAACTTTTTTTTTATGTAAACTGTTTCGCTCGTTTTTTATTACCCATTTTATTACCCATTACAGTCCATTCTGCGGAACACTGTACAATTGTCTTCAACGATTTCCGAAGTAAATTTTTAGATTTGTTTTCACTACTGTACTTAGGAGATTTTGAAAAAAAAATTCCTTTTGTTATTTACAAAAATTTATACATAAAATTGTTAACATCTATGAAGAGTAAAGAAGATAAAATTTTTGTAATATTGCTTGAGAAGTAATATTGCTTTGAGAATTTACGGACAGCAAGAAAAGATTTACAGTATGGTACATACAGTAAGTATACATCAGTGTTTCAAATTGTATCTTACTCTGTAAAAATGCAGTTGTTATCCTTTTGTTGTCCAGTATGTTCTGAAGCAAATTAAAAAAATAATTTTGCGCTCCTGACGCACTTAAACCGAAACAAATATTTGTATGAATTCGATCTATTATATTTTATCTTTATCTATAACGACTGAGGGATCATTATACACTACAAAAAATAAGTTTGTTAATGCATATTTTTAGGTGGTATGGATGTCATAGATTTTCCATTAACTTGGTCGTCAAGTCACTGTAACGTGTTTTAGAAAAATATATTTCTAGGTTTAGGGGTTGATAATGAAGCCCTGAGGTTCTATATGCTGGTTGTCTCAATGCAAACTGTGAGCTTAGCCTATGAAAACGTAAACGCTAGATTTACACTGTATGCTTTTAGAAAATGGTTTTTGTTAAAACTTGAATAGTAAAGAAACACAGTCAAAGGGAAATATTTTGTGCAAAATTTGCATTTCTAAAGAGTAGACTTTGGAAAAAAGTTCCTGCTTCCCTTCATTTGTTGAATGACTTCCTAAACTTTTCACGCAATGCTGGGCGGTAAGTGCAGAATAGCACGCAATATTTTCTAACTGTATATTTCATAGTATTTTTATTCTCTCTGGCTGACATTAACGTGATGAGAGTTCACATACTTAAAATATTCAGATAATCAATTCTGGAAATAAGTATAGTTTGTCACTTAATAACCCTTATAGTGTTAGTAACTGACGTGGGAATCGTATAGGAAGTATTAAACACTCGCACACATATACACATGCATACTCAAACAAACACACACACACACACACATATATATATATATATATATATATATATATATATATATATATATATATATATATATATATATATATATATATATATATATATATATATATATATATATATATATATATGTCTGTGTGTGTGTGTGTTTGTTTGTAAGTAAGTAAGTAAGTAATACTTACGTTTTAGTAACAATTGTTTTATAGACAACAAAGTTTATTGATCTTCATCCACTATTAAATTAAGTAAATTAGTTACGGTTTTGAGTTAATTTTAAACAAATTTAGAAAACTTTAGAGTTTCATTTATACATTAAAATTACTATTATCTGCAAATAATAGTAATTTTAATGTATAAATGGAGCAAAAGTAATGAATTTGAGTAATTTATTTTAATACTATACAAAAGTTTTGAATTGTCTAAGAATAGCAGATGAAACAAAGGATTTGCTAAGAAAAGTTTGATGGAATTTTTTCAATCAATACTACAGATTTTTCGGTAGGAAATTTTTGAGCTATCTTAAATCTCAGTTAGCTAATGCTTAACTAAATGTATTTTCAAAACATTATATTAGTATACAATAGATTATTAACTTTATAAAGGAAATATTAGCTATAAAATATTTTTAATTTTATATATTAGTTTGTATAAGAGTTAATATACAATTTGGGAGCCCCTTTTTTTATAAAGCGCTCTAAGCACCTTATTTTTAAATTAATTATACTGCTTAAGATGAAAGGCTTCATAGAAATAACTTATGATTTGATCACATATTGAAATTTAAAATCGGTTAACTAATTTTAAATAGCATTATAAATTTCTACCATATATATTTAATGTACAGAATGTAATCCATTTTTTTAAAGTTTCACAACTACATTCATGGCATTGTTATAATACAAAAATATGTATACACATTTTTAAAAAAAATTATTTTTTAAGTCTATTAACTAAAACTAATTAATTAACTTGTATGGGTTTGTAGATATAACAGAACGATTACCCACAACGTACTAATTATAAACTATTCATATATTTTGATCTTTTATTTTAATTAATTACAATGAATATTTTTTATCGACTGTAAAATAATGGTAACAACACATTTTAAGGCACAGTCAAAATAAACAACGGTTTTTTTATTTTTAAAAATCAACAAATTTTACATTATTTTAAAATAATACAAGATTCAAAATGTTTTATAAACTTTAATATCAATTATCCTCCTATAGTTAAATAAACATCTTTTCATTATATTAATTTGACAAGGTAAACAGATTTCCTTTATGTTCTTAAAATAAGTCGGGAAAAATAATTTTATCAAATTTAAAATTTCTAATACTCAAAAATGTATTTTTACACTTTTATTTCTATTTCAATTAATTTTAAGACAAAAGTTATCGGATACTTTTTTTAATAACAACAACGATTTATGAGTAATTTTTATTTTTGCATGGTTTATTTAAAGTGTTATTGCAAATGTACAGAATAGTTATACAAATTAATTAAAAACGCGTTTTGTTATAAGTTAAACCTTACTTAAATCAGTGTTTTTAAATACTTTGCTTGAAGGAATTTCTAACTAATATAAACAATATTTAATCCTGCTTTTATACTTTAAGCGTATATTTTCAGATGTTTACATAGACGTATATTAACAAGATATATTCTCCTTGCTCATGGTTTCAGTTAAAAATATTATAATACATTTTGCAAACTACCATGATTTTAGTATTAATTTATTATTAAATTTTGAGTTAGTTAAGCCCACTAAGGCTCAAATAGTTTAATATTCGATGCCACACAGACTTATATATAATCTGTTTACAACTTTAAGCTTTTCAATATTCTGTTATTAAAATCTAATCTTTTGTAAAGAAAATATGAAATATTTGTAAAATTTTTGGATTAAACAACGCATTACTGAAGAACTTCGAAAACAAAGGATCCACGATTTTTCTCAAAACACCTAGGCTATTTGTTTAATTAGAGAAAAATATAATGATATATTAATGAAAATATTAATTTCAAACGCTGTAAATTGCAATTTCATACAGAGTATCTGTACTCAGTTTTTTTTTCTTTTAAAACTAGCATTGCCTGTGAATTTCAGGAATTTCATTGTAATTACATTTCATACTTTTTAAACAGTATTCCAGAAAAAAGAGAGAAATATTTATAGAATAAGATGTTTTAATAATACAATCATTCCTTTTCTTAAACAAATTATTCATAATTGAAAGTTCTGCTACAACATTACGCAAAAATTCTTTGTAATATAATTGGTTTACAGCTTCCCGATCCACATCTTTATGTACTTTTTACGAATAAACTAATTGGAGTTTCTCTAATAATTTATAACAGAATCTTGAATTCAAACAAACGTTTTCGTTTCTGCTTTCTCGAACACAAAAGGCGAAAATTTCCCCGAAACTATTTTCCATAAAGAAAGTAGTAATTTAACTCGACCACTAAAAGTAACATTCTACATTAAACTCGACTCGCCACTTAAATTTTTCTCACGTGTGTTTAAATGGAAGTCATTCAAACTGTTCAATTTTCTATAATTTGAATTATTTCCTCAATTAAAACGAGATTCATTTCAAATAACGACGCTCGAGCGTCCATTGTCGTGATTTTTTGAACAATAAGTCTTGCGTTATAATTGTTTGGAGAAAACAGTTTTATTCTGCTTTCTGAATAGAAAACACTTATGAGGATTCTGTTTCGTAAAAGGAGTTCCTTCCTCCACCCTAATTGCATTTATAGGTAATGAGAAAACGTTGTCCGGTCGAACAATGCCTTGCATCTCCTACTTCATGTCATCAACCATTTTATGAATGCATTCATTATTTCCCCCGCATTATTGATTCGTTCTCCTCCACTAGAAGCCATCTTTGTGCGGATTCTTCGCTTTCCAAGAACTACCGTACTAACAAGTGATGCTTTAACTTATAATAATACGAACAAGAACAAATGATTTTAAAGCTATAACTTGTAGCGGTTACGCACTTTAAAGATTTCCAATTTCTTTTACATTCAAAAGTGGAAGAATAGGTGTTTATATAGAGGAATGCAATGTTTATGAAAGGACAAGACAAAAAAAAATGTGAATGTATTTATTAAAGTTCGTTTCAGTTGAACCATTTTTGATTCCGTGTCGTAAACGTTTTAAAGAACATTTCGTCATTGAGGAAATTAAAACATTAGATAATTCTAAGTAGTTAGTTTTTTTCATATGAATTATTCTATATAAATTTTATGTTAATTTAAATTTTATATCAATTATAATATTTTATGTAAATATTATATTAATTAAAATACTTTTATTTAAGTTCTATATTAACTTTATATAATTTTTAAAAGATGTTATAAATTTTTTTTTGGGGGGGAGGGTGGTAGATGAGGTACTGCATTATTCCATCTGGGATTTTAGCTAATTTTCACTTACTGTGCATTAAATTACTATCATTTGCAACATGTTCTTCTTGAATTCATTCTACCTTCTTCAAACTGGTAAATGACTAGAAGAAGTGATATTTAGCTAATATGGAAGTGTCTAGAAAACAATGATCAAGACATTTCCAGATTCGAAGAAATGAATTAAGGATTTTTTTTTCTTTTACCGAGTTTGGAACAGAAGAAATACGACTAAGCACATTAGTTTGGTCAAAAAGAAAATCCAAGCAAAGGTAAAATTCATATACAATACTATTCACAAACATGTACATATTTTTTTCTTCATATATGTTTCTTTTTTAATATTCAGTTTTCTATGTAGATTTATTTTTCATATAAGCTTTACGCTTAATAATATTATGAAGAATTTCATTATACCCAAATAACAATGCCATGCAGTGTAAGATTAAAATTAGGGTCTATTAGATACTTCTTGTTACGGGTTTAGTATAGCTTAAGCTTCTTGGATCGATACTTTCCCCTCGACCATTAGTTGGAATCTAAGAGTACAGTTATAATAAATCTACTATTTTTTCAATATGTTATAGTAATACTTAAAAAATTATTTTTTTCACTTTAATCCGTAGCATTATTCTTACGTCAGAAGTATTTGACCTGCAGCTCCAGAAGAAGCTGAAATATACAAGCCAAATTTAATTAATAGATTTTCTTGTTGCAGTTCTTTTTACAGGACTTTTACCTCAAAAGAATTTTAGAATTATTGATTTACGTTTAACTATATTTCAATAATCTACTAGTAGTTATAACATACTGATTTTTAGTAAATCAGACAAAGCACTTTAAATTCCTCATGGCAGATTCTTAAAACATCAAAATACTGTAGTATTCATACATAAAAGCTATATTACCTCAATTTAATTCCTTGATTTAGCAAATTTATCAAAGATTAAACTATAATGATTTTTTAAAAAAATAAATTTTTGTTCAGCCAATTATAAACACTTTTATACTCAATTGTAGCGGATAGTTACTCATTCCCTTGGGTAAAAGAAAAGGTATTTGTGAGTGATAAGACTGGTAAACACATGTCTATCTCTCGTATGAAAGCCTTCAGCAAGTGTGTTTGCATTAATTAAGACTGCAGTCAGTTGCTCGAGGATTAACATTCTAAAGTTACCTGTTGTGATAATCTGCTGCAAGTATTTAAAAAAATTATCTGGGGCTAAAAAGTAACTGGGATGTATTTATGACGGGTAAAACCGATTTCATATGTCAAATGAATGAGATTATTTCATGCCTTAAAAACTGCATTTTCTAGTCTCTCCATTTATCTGTCCATTCGTCCTATCACTCTCTTAAGGACAGAAAACAAAAACTGACTTTATCTAGCTTTGTATCTACTAGTCAACAGATTGTTATTTTTTGTAATATATGTTAAATCCTCAGTCACTACGTCCAAAAAAAAACTGGAAACTGCGTACTACGGTACAACTTTTGAGTTAGAAGTACAGTTTCTTGACCATTTCATTTAGAGTATTTAAACTGCCATGTATGAATTTAGCATACATTCTCAAATAACTTTTGCGTTCAAAAGTCTTCTGTTAAGGTTTTTTCTTAAGAATTCCAATTAATATTTTCATTCTAGTGATTACGCGTTCAAAATAAATTGTTCGTAATGCTTAATATAAATCATGTTTGGTAGTTTTATTAAGATCTGTACTTATATATTATTACAGGAAGGTTGCGGGGGCTACAAAGTACATTTCATAACCGATATGGAACAGAGGTCGACTACTACTCAAACCACTAACCTTGAATCCGCAAAGGTTTTCAGGTTTCAAAGGATTCTGCCTCAACCACTTGGATAATCGTTCAACGAGTGTCACAAAATAAATTTATGAGGTTTAGGAGTAAACTTCCAAGAACCTTGAATTCGCAAAAGGTTTTCAGGTTTCAAAGGATTCTGCCTCAACCACTTAGATAATTGTTCAACGAGTGTCACAAAATAAATTTATGAGGTTTAGGAGTAAACTTCCAAGAACATTGAATTCGCAAAAGGTTTTGAGGTTTCAGAGGATTCTGCCTCAACCGCTTGGATAATCATTCGACGATTGTCACAAAATAAATTTATGAGGTTTAGGAGTAAACTTTCAAGAACCTTGAATCCGCAAAGGTTTTCAGGTTTCAGAGGATTCTGCCTCAACCGCTTGGATAATCGTTCGACGATTGTCACAAGATAAATTTAGGAGGTTTAGGAGTAAACTTCCAAGAACCTTGAATCTGCAAAGGTTTTCAGGTTTCAGAGGATTCTGCCTCAACCGCTTGGATAATCGTTCGACGATTGTCACAAAATAAATTTATGAGGTTTAGGTATAACCTTCCAAGAACCTTAAATCTACAAAGGGTTTCAGGTTTCACAGGATTCTGCCTCAACCGCTTGCATAATCGTTCGACGATTGTCACAAAATAAATTTATGAGGTTTAGGAGTAAGCCTTCCAGGTAGTGTACAATAAAACTCACAAGATACCAATACTGTGCTACATATATAGCTGATCAGACGAGTTTTACATCGAGTAAGAAATACGTTAAAAGGGAAACTATATTCGAAATATGCTCCACGCAAAATCTTTTTTACTTGTATTAATCAATTTTGGTTTTCATGAAATGTGTATAACTCAGTTTAGTTCCAGAGCATTCTTCGTGAGTGTCTTAGCAAAATAATCGTATATTTGTTTTCGCGCAATTTTAACCTCTTTTGCTTACAAACACCGTAAATAGTAGCTATTCAGGTGTGAAATATGTCTAAACATAAGTTCTCAGTTTTTTTACAAACAAACTGAACAAGTTTCAAAGTCTTCCGATATTTTGCATTAATACTTTCATTGTCCTTATGTCAGCACAAATCTCTGGCGCATATTTCACGTTAAAATCAATATAACGCGTGGAATTTAAGCATGAATTAAGAGCCATTGTTTCTCGATACTTGACAGCTGACACTTCCTCTGCTTTGAATATTTCGGAGCACAGTGACTCAGCAAAATTTCCACACGCACGTTGCTCGAGTATAAGATATCTCCAAAGAAATCAATAGTGCTGAATACAGAGACGCACTTTTTAACATTTCCTTATAGTTTTTGTACTATTCTTCTCATGGATATTCAAAAAATTTTACATTAACGGAAATATAATACCTTCCGTTTAAAAAAAAATATTTATAACTTCAATTTTTCTCGAATTCTTGGATGTTATGATTAAAGCATGATGACGGCGATACATCTGAATTCAGACAAGACTCAGAATAAATTTCTGTTTACCTGTCATGCAGTATGAGATGATAGGATATGCCCGGAACTGAATAAATCGTGTTCGTATGATATAATTTTGCAATATTAAAAGAAAATAAGTAATTGAAATACATAATAATACGTGTTGCTAACAAAAAAAAATCAACAAACTTTCTCCACAGGAATTATATTTTAACTGTTTTATTTTAAATTGTTTATTATATCCTAACTAAAACATTATATGCATCCAAATTAAAAATTTGGAATACTCGGATTTTTTCTACAACTTACCGGGCTTTTTTTGGATTATTCAGGTTTAAGTATCATCTGTGCAATTATGTACATTAATGAAGGAGGATAGTTGTGATCTCGTTGCATGCAGGGGATATTTATTTTTGAATAAACTAAATATTTCATAAAAGAGATGGCAATGGTTATTACAAAGAAACTAGTACCCGACAAAACATGACGTCTGGAAAAAAAATAAAAATGTGCTAATACACAATTATACTCAAAATATCATTGCCAAATGTTGAAAATCATAATATTAAGAAGAGAGAAATATATTTTAAAAAATACTATTGTACCGAATAAATATAAGTATGGTTACTCAACAGTACGAAATAAACAATTTCTGTCAGGTTTAATTCTATATCTCACAAACATAATTAAAAATAAAAATAGTCGAGAGAGATCTAGAGAGATTCTTCGGATTAAACAAATTAACGTGTTTATACTGCCTCGTGCTTAGTAAGTATCTAAAGCCATATTTAAACATGTCACTGAACATGCGCAGAAACAAATTAATGTGTATATGGGTCCTCGAGCTTATAAAGTTTCTAAGGCCAGATTTAAACATGTATCTGAACGTACGCAGAGTGCAATTTTTAATTGTAAATTATCGCTACTTAATAGAAACCGCGGTTACAAAAACCCAAATTTGACACATCTATAGATTAAAATCTTTCGTTTAAGACCAAAATGAAGTAAATTGTTACAGTAGTTTTCTCCACAGACTGCCCAAAGAATCGGCTTAGCAACTTAAAGATATAGATAAATGGCTTTAATTTCTTTTCTCTAAAATATGACGTGTTTCAAGCAAGAGCATGACATGGTCCATAGAATTATGAACAATACACCTGTCCAGTCAGTGAGAAGACAAGGTTCGATTACCAGGGCTCCCAGCGAGAAAAATGTAATAAATCCTGATTACATGTAATAAAAACACACATGGTACTTCAAAAAAACCCAGATTTATAAAAAAAAAATTTTTTGTAAAAATTGTTAAAAAAATGCAAGATAATGCACAATACATTTGCTAAAACTACTTGAAGTTGAAAAAAACTAATATTATTTACCTTTATGTTGTGCATTTTATGTTTGTATCTCATCTTTTACAAATTGCTCATTCTATTACGTCTTTTACTAGTTCTGTTTAGGTATCCAGGTACGACAATTTTGATGATATCTATTTATTTATTTTGTCATCTACCATCGTCTACACTTTCAATTTTAAGAGAATTTGAGTGTTTTAACTCTATTAAACTAAAATAAAGTAACTAAAATAAGGTAATAGTTTAACTTCATTAAATTATTTACCTTTATGTTGTGTATTTTATGTTTGTATCTTATCGTCTACAAATTGCTCATTCTATTACGTCTTTTACTAGTTCTGTTTAGGTATCCAGGTACGACAATTTTATGATATCTATTTATTTATTTTGTCATCTACCATCGTCTTCAGTTTCAATTTTAAGAGAATTTGAGTGTTTTAACTCTATTAAACTTATGAAAAATCTCACTCAACACAGTCAGAAGAGTGAGGTAAAATCGTCAAATGGGTCGCGAAGTTCGTTAAGATTAAGTATTTGTAAGTACTTTGTTAAGTATTTGCTAAGTATAAAACAAATACCAAAATTCTGGGATGGTTCGAAAGTGGGAGATACATCACGATTGAATCGAAATAATCCCGATTTGTATCATTTTACATTCATTAATTTACATAATTACATAATTAAATTACATAATTACATTTAAATGATTAAATTATGATTACAATAAGAAATGAATATTATTTTTTTGCTGTTTTTTTTTAAACTTACAAGCAAAAAACCTAGATTCTAAGTTTTTTTTTGACAAAAAATATCCCTTAACCCTTTGAGATTAAGTTAAGCGTTTGCACAGTGCAAACGCATAATCTAGTTTTTTTTCACTCGCATTCAATGTATTCCAGTTACATGACCAGAAAAATGGTTAGTACTGCCATCTGTTATCTGTTTAAAGAAGTAAAAAATTTTGCCACATTTAATTGGAAAATCTTTCAAGTTTCTTTAGGTTAAAAATAATCCGGAAAAAATCTGCACCGTGCAAACGGTGGAGATTGTTGCCCCTGAAAGGTTTAAAACCATATGGTTACAGTAAGGCCCTCAAAAGACTCATCACGGACTGGTTTGTGATTGGAGTTAGTTTTCAGTTTCTTTTGAGTTGCTCCGTGTGCAGACGGCCTTAAACCCAAATCTGGGTTTGAAAACCCAGATCTGGGAGCTGGGGTCGATTCCGCTTCCTGTCGATTACCAGTCCTGCCTAATTGTTTGTAAATTATACAGTACGGAATCTGAGAGTGTATAAATATCCACACAAAAGAATTTAATGCCAGAAGTGGAGTAACGTTGAGTTAAGGGAGAAATTGATAAGGTTTCACTTATAGTTATTACACCTGTCTGTTAAGAAGAGTTCTAAGTTCGATTTTCTAGAAAATGATACCATGTCAAAAAGAACGTAAAAAGTAGTGAGAGACACATTTTCAGTCATTAAATTATTTCTAGACTTTTTTCTTGATCACTACTTTAGTTAACGCTAAGATTCTTAGCAAAAGAGAGTAAGATGATCCCCTGTAGTTATTTATTTATTACAAATACCCGGAAGATTGGCTATGACGCCATTTGTTCACAGTAAAGGACGAGACTGCTGGCCATTCATTTAAGGTGGCACCTTATAGGTGGCCAGTATTACCCCCCCCCCTCAAGCCGGTCCCGTAATTTAGAACCGATTCAAGTGACGAGACCGGAATACTTCACCCTGCACCTCCAGAGGTCAGTTAGAGAACTTGGAGGGCATTGCAGCTACGACAGATTTTACATACACCGGTGATCCCCTGTAGAAAACGGAATTAAAATAATAATATTCTATGGATTGAAATATAGTAATATATCATAATTAAAGGATGTTGTTTACGTCTCTGTCGGAGTGTTGATGAAGTCTTAGGTTTTCCTCACTCTTCTCTGTTATCCAAAGCATCAAGGAACACCTAGTAGGATGCATACGTAGAATATCTTTCTATTACATTCAAACATACTTTGTAATATCCTATTTACATTTGTAAAAGTACATTCACTTTTGTTTGTGAGAAAGTACGGTTGTTCATTTCTCAGATTCACCAGTTTCTTATAGTTATACCAACACTCAAGTCTCTCCCCCCCCCCCCCAAGAAAGAAGTGATTTTCTGTGAAAGTGGTGCACGAACTGTGGGTCGCGACTCACTCGGTGGACCTGAAAAAAGTAGATGGGTCGCAGATAGTTTTAAGTACATTTATGGGATATTGAATTATTTAATTAAAATAATGCTGGAAATTTACTATAAATACATATTTTCAATAATTTTATTTATATTTTTGTATATTAAGAACACCGAATAACAAGGTAATTTTAAGCATTTTCATACCTTTCCGTATCTTTACAAGCGAGTGTCTTTAGTTATTTTTTTCAGGTGTCGATATCATATCAATATGACAATTTACACTAGAGAGACGGGAATTTTTTTCTTACTAAAATGACTGAACGCCGTCATTTTGACAATTAAAAATAAAATCCAGAATTTAAAATATTTAATTTAAAAATATGGTTAAATACTTTAAATTTTGAACTATTTCATACCAATATATAATAAATTAGTATATATTTATGTATATTTTTATGCAGGTATGCCGAGCTGACAACCTGGTATGGTTTATCCTAAAAATATATGCATGGTTTGTGCAGTCCTTATTTTTCAACACCATTATTTCCGAAGAGCCATTATTTCTGTTATTTGCAAAAGGGGTAGAGACGAAAAGTAACTAAATTTTTTTAGGTATTATTTTAAAGATTTCTGTCTGTTTTCTATATTGCCGTCAAATTGACAGCTTTCGGTCTAGTACGTCTCCCCAACACATTTTCTCCCCCTCTTTACTATCAAATATAATTTTGTAAATGTGTGTGCGTATTTCACGTAAAATTAGAAAGTGTCATAAAATTTCAGAAGCCTGAAGACATAAATACAGACATAGCGCTCAATAGTATGTCTGAAACCGTCAAAATGACGACAGCAGTTTTTCTAACGTTAAATATATATCCAACTACCATCGTAGGTCTATTAAAAATAATTTGAAAATAGTTATTTTTATCTTCTTATATGACATTAAGAAGATAAAATAGACAGATAATAGAGAAATATTACATTAATTACATTACCAATAATAGAGAAATATTATTATTATTATGATATTATTATATTACTAATAAATCATTATTATATTACTAATAATAGAGAAATATTACATTAAGAAGATAAAATATAAGAAGATAATCATCCATGTTATCTTCTTATATAACATGGATGATTTTTATCTTCTTGTATTACTGTTATGTAACACGGAATCTGATAGGTAATTGGCGAAATATTCACCATTTATCCTACTTTTGGAGCTAGGTTATATTTTGTAACCTCTAATTGGCCGCTAAATCTCTGAGACTCGAATGTACATGTTTTATTTCCATCTCTGTTTCGTTTGGCACTTTTAGAATTCATTCGAACAAACACCTTTGAGGCTTACTTGCAGAAAATTATGACTACCGCAAAAATACTTTCACAATTTCGAAAGATTTTTACTTTCATGGTCGAATTCTCCGGTAAATAGACCACTATTTATTAACCTGGCAGTTGGTCGTTAACTCAACCCAGCTGAGTTCTTCACCATCATATTGCTGAGGCGTAGATTAATTTCATGACTTAAAACACGTTTGGTCAGCTATAGTCATATTCCCTGTACCCAAATGATATATCTTTTGCCTCGGGATCTTTTATTGCCCAGGCAGGTGCACTAAAACGCTATACTTTCAATAATCGTCCGCAGATCGCCGCAAGTTGATCAAATGGCATTTGCGGTGAATTTCCTGAGGCGGAAGTAGAGGAAGATACCGGAAAATTAGGAGTTAATTCATAATTTCTGTAATTTCATAGCCAAATTCTCATTACATAAACTGTTAGATTGTGAACTGTTTAAATAGAACCACACTGATTGAATCATTATAGATGGAATCGAGGAGTTGTAAATATCACTAAATGAAAGATTTAGTTCAACCGCAGGATATGCACGACTGTGTTTATTAAGAATCTGAAATTCTGATTTTCCTTTTTCGTATTCGTTATTATGAGCCAAAACCAACTTTTGCAGTTTTGTTCTTTAGCTATAAAAACACGCTTTTATTTTGTCCGTGTATTTTTTTTGTTTTTCGTAATATCCAGTTTTTATTTATTTATTTATTTTTGTTGTTGTTGTAGACTAGTTATGCGATATTGATTAACCCTTTCAGGGGCAAAAACCTCTACCGTTTGTACGGTGCAGATTTTTTCCCAAAGTTTTTAATCTAAAGAAACTTGAACAAATTTCCAATTAAAGGTTTCAAAGTATTTTTACTTCTTTAAACTGATAACAGATGACAGCACTAACCATTTGTCTGCTCATTTAACTGGAATACATTGGATGCAAGTGACATAAATACTAGATTTAGGCTTTTGCACTGTGCAAGCGGCGCCCCTCAAAGGTTTAATAAAATGGATATTAAAATAGACCATAAGAAAGGTTTTTTGATGTTTTGAGTTGCATATGGTGTTATAAACGTTTACAAATGTTACAAATTCCATTTAATGTTACAAACGTCTACATTTATATTTGAAGCATCTATACATGTTTTGTTCATTTAATGCTACGTAACACGAAATCTAGACCTCAAGAAATAGAAGTTTCTCCAAAAAGTGGATGCAAAGACAGTATATGGACAGGATGGGAAGAAAAGAAATTTAAAAACAGCTTTATCCGGACCCTTATAAACATCATAATAAGCTGTTCTCCTTACCAACTCTTTGTATGCGTAAACAAAAATATATATACATTCACTTACATAAATATCCAGAGTTGTGTGAAGTATTGAAGATACCTTTTATACCATATTGTTGGGTATCTGAAATAAAATCAATTTTTGAAACTGCAATGACAAAAATGCCTCCAATTTGAAGAATGCATTGATATTTAGTGTCTATTGTAACTATGATAAATGAAAAGAAAGCACGGAAGACAAAGGAGCTTAGTTGTATCTATGAATCATTTCTCGTGATTTTGGAGAACTCGTTTATCAAATCGACGATTTTTGAGTAGCACGTCATTAACTAGGAGAAATAGTGGTAAATACTAGTTCAGTATCAAAACGTACGTAAATGCCTATTCATATACTTTCCGTAGTGCTCGCATTTTTTCATCTGAATTGTTACCAGAACAAAACTTCAAAGACAGGAGTTATTTATTTTAAGAATTAGACAAAGCATACAAATACCCACAGTGCTTTACGGTTGATGCGCTAAACTTGGAAAAATAATTATGCAATTTTACTAGGAAAAATAAATGAAATATAAATTACTTATATTGCAGTAAGTATTAATATAACATCTTTTTAAAACTCAAGAACTTCTTTTTTTACCTTTAGAGGTAAAAACGAACAGCAAGTTAAATAATTTTTAACATGCTGTTATGTTTAACGTTAGAAAGACGGCTGCCGTCATTTTGATGGTTTCGGACATACTATTGAGCGCTATGTCTGTATTTATGTCCTCAATCTTCTGAAATTTTATGACTTTTTCTAATTTTACACGAGATATGCACACACGTTTTCAAAATTATATTCGATAATAAAGAAGGGAAGAAAATGTGTTGTATACCTACTAAGACTGAAATCAGTCGATTTGACGGCAATATAAAAAACAGGCAGACATCTTTAAAATAATACCGGAAAAATGTTAGTTACTTTTCGCGTCTTCTCCTGTTTGCAAATAACAGAAATATTGGATCATCGAAAATATTGAAGTTGAAAAATAAGGATTTCACAAACCATACATATATTTTTACGGATAAACCATACCAGGTTGTCAGCTCGGCATATCTGAATAAAAATATGTCTAAATAAATACTAATTTATTATATATTTGCATAAAATTGTTCTAAATGTAAAGTATTTAACCATTAAAAAAACATTAATATTTTAAATTCTTGATTTTATTTTTAACTGTCAAAATGACGGCTTTCAGTCATTTTAGTAAGAAAAAAAATTCCGTTTTTCTAGTGTTAGAAACTCAAGAACTATTTTTTTTAATTTAGATGTAAAAAAGAACAGCACGTTAAATAAATTTTAACATGTTGTTATGTATAATCCTCTGTCACATTATATCAGTTTATTTTTTCGAAAATTTTAGGACTATGCCAAATGGTTAGAGCGATGGACTTTCGTAACAGACCAAATTATGTTCAAGTCTCACATTAACCAGATGTGTTCATAATTATTTTAAATCAGCTGTAATATCAGTCATGGTCTTTTAAGCCATCGAGTAGAGAAAGATGATCATACAGTGGTTTTTCGCTAAGCGAGAAACAAACTCAAAAACTAACCTAACATATAATACAAACAATACGCACAACCGACGATCGAATCTGAAATATTCTTCTTTCTATACAAGTGGACTGCGTTATATCCCAACAAACAATAACAGAATTTTTGTTGACGGTTGGCTAATTTCCATCGTCCTAAGACAGTCCAATGAGGACTGTGATTCCTGGTCTAAATTACTTGCTTTCCATAGGACCCCGCTATAGAATGTAAACTTAACTCTTATTGTTCTCTCATTTTGTAATTTCAAGCTCTGATACTTTGACTTTTGTGCTACCTCATAACACTAAATCCTGGAAACGTTATGATCCTTTTTGGAAATTCCTTAAAATAATTTTTTAATCTTTACAAGATGCTTTAATGTTACACTTTACAGCATTTCATTTGATACAAACAATGCTTCCGTACTTATTCTTCTTCGTATGTTCTTCAAGACGCCATTTCGATTAAATCTTAGACTACATTCTTAAGCATTATATATCACCTAATTTATTTCGTGTACGGAAAACAGTGGATATGTAAATGCATTTTTAATTCAGAAAATTTTCGGTATGTTTATCCACCGAGTATCCCCAAATTACGGAAATGTCACGTGCTAAATCTCTCTCTCTATGACAGATTCAATTTTAAAACGAAAAGTGTCACATTTGCCAAAAGTATTCTGAATGAGAAAATAGCATTCAATTATAAAATGATTAAAATGAAATATTTGCTAAAAATAATCGTTTGAAAAGATGTCTTAAAATTAAAACCATGATTTTGGAAAACTAAATTTGAATTCAATTCCTTTAATATAATACTTGAAAGCTGACAAATGGCACCAAAAATCTAATCTTCTGCTCTCAGATATTCCGAACAGGGCGGCGTCAGCCGCCGTAGATCGAAAATAAATGGCTCTTAATTTATGCTCAAGTGTGGTACGGTTCGCTTATTTCTTTAAAACTCAAATGCGAATGACTCATAATTTAAGCTTAAGTGGTATGTATCGTTCGCAAAAGGTTTACGTCGTTCTTTAAGATGAATTACGATAATATTTCCATTTAAATCTGAAAGGCACTTAGATTGGAAGGGGGGATTTAAGGACATTTTCCAGATTTAGTAAATGAATTGTTTGGAACGTATTTAAATATCAAGGCTTTAGTACAAAAGTGTATAAGTTTGTTTAAATGTATTTCACATTGAAATATTTCAAGATAAATGTCTTGAAATACCGATTGTATTAAAGTAATAGCATGTTCCTCAAAGTGGTCCTAGTTGCAAAGAAAGGTTTAGTAACAAGATGTTTTCAGAGATTTTGATATAGTATTAAACATTATAATAATTTTACCGCTTATGTTTCGTATATTTTTCTTTTGGTCCCAATTTTTGGTTACATAATTCTAATATATTCCTGCAATAATATATATAAGTGAAATTCATGTAAAACTTTAACAGAGAAACTGAATCATAGAGATTTTGAAATTCATGGAAAGATAACAACAGATAAAGTTGGTAGACATAATATAAATTCAGTTAAATTTAAATAAAGTTCATTAAAAATTCATGTAAGTCCATGAATAATCACTTTCCGGCTGGCAATAAGATTTGGGGAAAAATTTACAGGCTCTTAAAAAATAAATTTATTTATCATCACATATTGCAACAACATATCAGGAGCTAGCATTTTGTATTTATTACTCTAATTCTAGACGCAAGACCGCTTTGTCCAAAACTGCATTTTATTAAATATTGTTTGAGGAAAAGATAATTTAATTTTAATATATATTCATGTTTTACTTCCTTTCATTCTCTTTCACGATCTAATTCTAGCACTCTCCGTTACTTTTTACTAAGTTTCGGATTGTAAGAGTAAGTTTAGAGATAATTGTATCAATTGGTAATGCATCTGGTATGAAAAGAAACGTTCAGTATGAACGTACGATCTGCATTTCATCTATTAAAATTTCATTTAAATCTAATCAGTATTTTTCTAAATTAGCACCACCAAAAAGCCACTAGCAATGAAGAAATCCTATCTCAAAGACCATTTTTAATTATATTAAAAATTCTATCTAATTTTATGGCTACCAAATCTGTATTCCTAGCTATAAATATGACAATTCATAATAATATTAAGTGCTATCCTTGCGCATTTAATACATTTCGAATGGTAGGGAATTAAAAGTTTGACTCACATAATTATTTGTAGATATTTATATTATTTTTCCAAGAAGGAAAAGTAGTTTATAATATTAAAAGGTGCCACGAATAAGGATATGTTTTTGAGAGAATACAAAATTTAAAAAAAAGTGTGGTTCAGTTTAATAGTTCTTTGAGCCAATTTTCACTTCCGATTTCAGTCACCTTCATACTTTAGTTTTGGCAAATTTTGAAATGGTTTTGATGTTATTTACTTCAACATTTGTAACATTTTACCGAGACCCTATGTTAAGGATAGTAGAATTTAATTGCTTTCAAAGACATACCAAAGGTATTCAGTCGGACTTGAGGAGAAAAATATGACTACTTCAAGTGTGGAGTGACAACAATGTCTCACGCCACTTGATCCATGAGCATAGTCTTAGCGCAGTAAATCGTGACATTGTCATTCTGGGACAAAACCATGACATCAGGAAAACTTATGTTGATCGGAAAACCATATCACTTATTATATTCATATGACGTCATTTTATTTCTGGAAAATGCTACTGAAAGCAGATTAGGTCACCCAAAAGAAAATCTAGAAAAGTTGCACGTGTAGAAAGCCTGATATGTGTACTGTTTTGTGCGGCTTTAATCCGAAGCACCCATTGCTTTTGAATAAAGCTCACCATGAACACTTCGGACGACAGAATTTACTGCTATTTTGCCCCAGGGCAATACTTATGTACCCTAACAAACTGTTGCCCTTTTCTGTGAATGGGCTAATCTAGAAGTGTTCTCACGTTAGCAAATCTGTTTATATCTACCATTTTAAGATGTCATCCTATTTAGCCTTGGAAAATGTTCCTAACTCATGAACAAATCAAGTTGTGAATTTCACATTTGACATTTTACCCTTGCATATTTCAAACGATTTTAGTGGTATCTGGTTGCCAGCAATTCGTTTTGACATATTTTCTGAGTGAAATTTAAGCTAATTTTTTTAAAAATAAGATTGAACCTTTTCTACCTACTACTGTAATTTCTACCATCGTATTCATTTAGTTCTCCTCCTAAGACACCGATAATTATTATTATATCTATTACACGAAAAATTTCAACGTTTTACAGAATTTCATCTTCTCATTCTTTCAAAATTTTTATCAATTTCAAAGCTTAAAATATTATTGTATAATTTCAGCTATTTCATAACTGAATCACATCCATTCCGGACAAAATTGTTAATAAATTAACAAAGTCAACAGCTACAATGCCTACAAAATCTTATCAAAGTTATAATGTTAACCCTCTATTGGCATCTCACTGTGGATATATTAGAAATTGGGAAAGAAATTTACTGAACAGTCTTACTATGTACACGTAAACTTCTAAAATTATTAGAGAAACGGTCATTAATATCAGCAATTAACATAAAAACAAATTTTAAACTTCATTTCTTTTTAACATGTTCTTCATTTGTGATTCGCACACAAATTGCAAATTTCTAAAGAAAACTTGCCTGTATTCAATAGATAGAAAGCAGCGCAACTCTTAAATATGTATATTGTGGGATATTTAATTTTAATTTATGATTTCGGTACACCAGAAATGAAAGGGAACAATTGTTTTCTACTCATTAAAAGAAAATGTTTCGTTTCTCTTTCTCTGGAAGGCAATATAATACTTTTACTGACATGTTAATTACACTTGGCCCAGCAAAACAATCCGCAATATTCAATTAAAACTTGTTCCAAAACACTTCTTAAATAAACAATAACGTTCTTTGAATGTAATTGGGAGCATAATTTCCTGTTTGTTTTAGAAAATTACAAACCATCGTATTTATTTGAATGTTATTGGAATACCGCGGCATTTTACTCGAAGATAAATTCAGTTAACACTAAGAGAATAGCAAAGAAAGAACAGCTATAAAAATCATGTACGGAGTTGACAATTGAAACTTCGTTTATGCAGAAACAATAAACTGCAGAAAGAAGTGTTGAATTAATGCGAGTTGTTTTAAGGAATGATGCAAATTTTGTAAAACTGCGCAAGTTGAACGTCTTTTACAAATAGCAAGAAAGTATTATTGTTTAGAGAAGAGAATTAACGGTTTCCATTTATCTTAAGGTATTTTGTCGAATGAAATAAATTAGAAAATTACGTTTCTCTTTAGAGTACCTTGTAATAGTCTCATTCAGTGTGAAAAGATTAAATATATTTTTCTTATAAGGAAATAGAAATTACTAAAATATTTTTAAGTTTAAACTAGTTATGGCTTCTGTAGGGCATGTAATAAACTTATCAGACATCTTTGGTTTTATTAGTTTAAAACTTAATAGTAAAATATTTTGAATTCAAGAAATTAATGTACATGCTATTTGGTACAAACACTTTACAAGTTTTTGCATTAAAAATATTTTTCTAGGAAATGCACGAACTGACTATTTTTTGAAAAACATATGAAATAGAACTTTTCAATTTAATTATTTACACGTTATGAAGAAATATATTAATAATTTTATGAGTCTAAAAGTTAAAGTTTTAAAGGGGTTTTCTTTCATTTTTTACATTAAAATATTTTGGCTAGATCTTCGTGTATTTGAATATTCGCATCATGCTTATATTCTATAATGGAATATAAAATTACGTTATATAAAACATTTTGTTACCCAGAGGAAAAGCGTTTATTTAACGATTTTAAAAATTAACACTTACTGCACGCTAGTCTTGTCAATTATCATGTATTAATCTTTTCCTAATTTTTTTTTGCTCATGAATTTTATATAAAGTGCCATGTAATGTTTTGCTTCGATTTAATTCCCAGTTACTTAAACATAATTCTTTACATTTTAAGGATACATTCAAATATGAATGCAGATTTTCGTTCTCGCGAATTTAATTCGCAGGTTTTTTTTCGGAAGCTACGAATTGGAAAGAACACATTAAACACTTTAAATCTAAAGGAATAATGAGATATTGAAATATACCAATAAATTGGACTCTTAAATTTTTTTCTAAAATTTGCATAGGCAGCAGTTGTACCAAAGAATCTTAATGAAAGGCTTTCCGATTGGAGACATAATTGCAGCTTACATGGAAAAAGGAAAGGGATGACTTCATCTTGAAACGAAATAATCGGGATTTTCGTTTTCTTTCTTTTTTTTAATTTGGAATTATGAAAATCCTTCTTCAAAGTATTCGTCAAAGAATACACAGGAAGGGAGAATTATAAAATTTTTTTGAGAAAGCAATGAAATATCTCTTCTTTTGCTACAAAAGTTATTTCTGGAGAGAAAAAGAGCAGTATTTTAACGATGCGTTTATTATAGAATCCCATCGAAGTTTTTCAAAAAATTTTAAATTAACTTCATAACATTCTGGAAAAATTATTATTTTCTTTTAACTGAGAGCCTATTTAAAATCATAAAATATATAATTTTTTCCATCATAACACGAGGAATGGAATGATACTCTAATGTAGAGTGAATTGCATACACGTAACCCAACTTTTAAAGAAAGATCAATTACAAAGAAAAATTGAAAAAGAACATTTTGTGAATAAATAAACTTTTTCCTCATTTAGTGCTGCTGCAGATTTTTAAAGCATGCTTTACAATTTTTTTTTTATCCGAGGAAAAAGTAATGTCTGTAAATAACTTTAAATTAGTTTCAACTCCAGTTATTTTTTTGAATGACTATTATTTGAAATGTAAATATCACAGACAAAAAACACAAAACTTTGTTATTTCTGCTTCTTTTTAGTTTTGATTTTCATTAAATCGACATTCAGTAAATTATTTATTTAGAATACCGTGATTATAAATATTTAGTTTTTGAGTGAGGATATTATATACAAATATATAGGTTTATAATTAAAAATATGGGAGTTTAGAAAATTATAAATAAATATTATAAGTTTAAAAAAAGGTAGAGATATTCTCTAAAAGTTTACTATAAATTATATGTAATGAAGTTGTGCTGATATGTCTAGCATCACTTCTTACACGTTCGTAAGCATATGTAATAATGCATGCACGTTTATACACAATTTAATTTAAAAATATTTTAAAATATAAGGTATAAATTATTTAATCTACGTTATTATTAAATATTGACCTTCTCTATCGACATACAATTTCCTATAATTTAAGTATTTTGATAAAAATAATTTTAACCACAACCTGATATTTTATACCGTTTTAAATAATACATAAATTTTATATCGAAATTACCTGAAAGTTTACGAAATGAAGTGTAAATTTATAAAAACTGAGTGAAACAAATAACATTATTACAAATAACAAACTTGCAGGGAAGACACCAGTTTAATTTTAAAATTATTTTAAACTGATATATATAATTTTAAATTAATGGTATTTTAAATTATAATTTTAAACTGATCATTCCCTATTTATTTGATAAAAATAAAGGGACGTTTTGTTAAATTGTATGACACCTATCACTCTTGAGCCCACTTTTACCTACAAGAGAGAAAATTCTTTTAAAATGAAATAAAGACTAAATCGAGATGTAAATCTCAGAAAAAAAACTTTACGCACTCAATTTTTCTTTTAAAGATAACTTCATTTACTCCACAGTTACTTTGAGAGGTAAGAAAAGTTTGAGAAAAGAAGTATACATAGATTTGCTCTTCCCACTTTATTGAATTCTTTTACATGTCTAGTTGTTTTACTTCTTTCTGAAAAGTTTTGAATAAAATAAAATATACAGTTTTAAAAGCTAGTAAGCTAATACTTCTACTATGTAAACAATATTAATATTGGAGCAAAAAAATCTATAAATGAAATATTCCAAGAAAAAAATCTATGATTGAAGTAAAATTCTTTAACTGCTAATATATATATATATATATATATATATATATATATATATATATATATATATATATATATATATATATATATATATATATATATATGTCATGACTTAACATCTTATCTAAATGGGGAACAAATTAACAAAAAACAAGCAGCTCACAGCACCAATCAGACCACCGTAGTTGGTTATATAACGTTTGCATGCTTACGCATACCCACCAGCATTGCTATACTGTGTTGAGTAAAGTGCAGAGCCGAGGAAAACGCGTTGCCGAAAAGACGTGCGTTTTGGGATGAGAGGTTGAGAAAAATGGCGAAATAGCCATTAATTTAGCTGGAGTTCTTTAGAATTTGAAGTTAATTATACCTAATTATGAACTGAAGTGTTATCATTCCCAACCTCCAGTCACGATCGCACCATAAAGAAGTAAAATTAAACGCTCAGAATAGGACTGCGCCAAAAGTCGACAGGATTCGTTCTCGTGAGGGGAAACCGTAATGGATTTCGAATCCCTATTCGAGGATAAAAGAAAATTCGTCAAGAAGGTGATTCTGTATTGTGCTTTCGTAATATAGGATGTGTTCTAATCCGACATGAGTGTGACAATGATTTTGAACTAGAAAAGGAAGAAAAAAAAATACTGTGAACTTAACAATGAAACCAGAATATTCGAAAAGACTTCTGAACATCTTCATAAATAGAGGGATTGCTTCAAAGAATTTTGGAAGAAAATTTAAAAGATTGAACAATTTTGTATAAGGACATAACTGAATATTTTGAAATTTTAACCATCCTGAAGATTTCATTTTCTATTTTATTCAAATTTTGATAAAAGAATAATTATAATCTGATTTAAAGTTCTTAAAGGTAATCTAATATTCATGATTTAATGTTTTTATAGGTAATCCAATATTCATGTTTAAAATTTTGTAATTGAAATGCGTCTAAGATTTCTGAATTTCGTAATAGCATGTTTTGATGTAAAAATAGAATGTTAATTGAGAAGTTGACGTCAGAATTTATAGTTGGGAGTAATATAAAACCATAATTTTAACATTGAATTTACCCACCCCAGTTTCACACATGAACTAAATTCTGTTGTTCATGTGCGAGATATTATTTAGAATTTATGGGGTTTTATTTAGAATTTATTTAAGGTTTAATGAGTTTGAAAGACGTATTTGATGATTTTTTCTGAACTAATTAAAAATTTGGAATTGATGAACCAAGTCAAAACTGGGAAAACCTCTGATATTGTTCATTTTATGATATTAAGACAACTTCATCCAGCATTTTGTTGTTTTTTTTTTGGGGGGGGGGGAGGAGGAGGGAGAAATGTAATAATGTATTAAAATGTGAACAATTGTGAAATGTTTGAAAGCTTTTAATTGCGTTAATAGTTATAAAAATTAAGAGTTGTTTTGTAAACATTTTGTCAAAATTTATATGATATTGACAACATTGTCCGCAAAATTTTGTTGTAAGTTTCCTACATATTCTGGTGTCCTCAGAGCTGATGAGAACTTTTTTATTATTATTATTTATTTGATTTTTGTGCAGTGTTTGTTTTTGATTTACATGATGATAAAAGTTCCTTATGATTATGTTTTAATTTTAGTAATAATAGAATTGTGTTAGTAATATTGAATAAAATGTGAATACTTGAACAAGATTTTTCAACATATATATATTTTGAGGTTACTGAATTAGTTATGGAAATGATTATTAAAGATGCATGAATAATAATAAAAAAAGAATTTGCTCTGAATTGTGTAAGGAGAAATTTGAAGGTTAATTACGTAAAGAGTGTGTTGACAATTTTGATTCCATACTATTGAGATCCAAATTAATTTTTTTACCGTACATTTTAAGAGTCTCATTTAAATTATACAATTTTGCTTGAACCTGCATTTCACAAGGTTCATAGGTGTAATCTGTGAACTGTAAACATTTTTATTTTATTTCTATACTGTTATTGTGTAAGTACACAACCCTTAAGAAATAATGTTCATAATGGATAAATATGTAGACAGGTACTCTGATAATTTTCATTTAATAAGAATTTATAAATTGATACTTCATTATATTTTCTTCATTTGATATTTTCTTATAACGATATTTTTAGTTTTTTTATTTAGTGATATTTTCAAATAATTGGTGTAATGTAAATTTGTTTTATGTGTAATATTATTCATGTTCTTATTTTAATGCGATCAGTCATGTTCTTATTTTAATGCAATTTTTAGTCTCGATTGAACGCATCTGTAAAATATAACCAAACCATAGCTCAATCCAGTTAGGTGCACGTAAAAAACTAAATTTAATTATGGGTTAATTTCATCAATTGAAATTTAAACTTTTACGATTAATATTTTAGTTGGTTCTCTTCTGAGGACTTGCCACGTGGGAAGCCGTCCTGTTTGAGCAAGCCTTCATTTAAGTGGAGGGTAAAAGTTGTTACGTCATAAATTATCTAAATGGGGAAAAAATAATTAACAAAAATACACAAGCAGATGGTAGCAACAATAAGACTACTGTAATTGGTTATATAATGCTTCATGCTTGCGCATGCCAACCAGCATTGCTATGCTGCGGGGATTAAAGATTAAACTGCAGAGCCTATATATATATATATATATATATATATATATATATATATATATATATATAATAAATACGATGATCAATGTATACTATTGATGTAAAAAAATATATATATTTATAAAAAAATCGTAAGAGATATTTTTATAGACAAAATAATGTAGAAGAAAATATTGAAATTAAATGTAATAGGAAATATTAAAGATTATAGTACAGTTAATATAGTACAGTTTAAAGAACATAATACACTGCTGGCCACTGAAAATGCAACACCCTGAAGGAAACATGCAAATAACATGAAATTTACAACATGCATTAGCAGAGATGAGATATGCAAATGATTAGAATTTCAGTGCAGACGCACATCACGCGCGCCTGTGGCGCCACTTCAAAGCGCTATTTAAGGCTTGAAGATTTCGACGATTTCAAGTTCGGCAATTGTGTATTTCTTGGGGTTTTTTTCAAAAAAACGATCAATTATGCCTCGTCGAAAACAGCGATCATCTTTTGATCAAGTATCCGAGTTCGACAGAGGAAGGATAGTGGCCTACCGAGATTGTGGATTATCTTTCAGGGAAATCGGTAGTCGTGTTGGTCGAAACCAAACAACTGTAATGCGGATATGTGATCGTTGGATGCAGGAGGGTACGACGGACCGGCGTGTTCGATCGCATCCCCCTCAGCGCACCACTTCACGTGATGACAGGCAAATTGTGCGCATGGCAGTGACGGATCGCTCAGTCACATCACGAACCATAGCACATCACATGCAGTCTGTAACGCATCATCCAGTGTCTTCGCGTGCCAAGCGACGCCGTTTACAGCAGAGTGGTCTGTCCGCAAGACGTCCATTGCTTTGTCTAATCGACAGATTGAATTGCTTCCCTGGCCGCCTCGCTCTCCGGATCTTTCGCCGATAGAAAACATGTGGTCCATGGTTGCTCTACGATTGACCCAGATTCCATCCCCAGCTGCCACGGCAGATCAACTTTGGCAACGTGTGGAAGCTGCTTGGTCTGCTGTACCCCAAGAACTCATCCAAAGTCTCTTTGAATCAATGCCGAGGCATGTGGCAGCGGTGATCTCCAACAATGGCGGCTACTCTGACTACTGATTTTGGCAGGAACCACACTTCACAGAAGTCTATAAATTTAATCATTTGATACTTGGTCAACATGTTATCTACAAAATAAATTTTGTTGTGATATCTCTTGTCTTTCTTGGTGTTGCAATTTGGGTAGCCAGCAGTGTATCTTTTACTGCAATTTAATATTTTTTGGATAATGTCCAATCGTCTGCCGCATTAGCAAGAAAACAATTTTTTTTCAATTTAGTTGTTATGCACGTGATGATAAATTTATTTATTGTACCAGAAAAAGAAATCACATGATCAGTATTTAATAAATTAAATTCTAAAAATTTATTTTTAAAAATTCACCAAAAATCAGAAAATGGAGGTAAAGATTAAAAAAAGATCTCATTTTTAAGGAATTTTTACGATCTTTCCCGTGATGTAAACTTTATAAGCCCCGAATTATTATTTTAAATGCAAACTTAAAAAAAGTGACTAAAACAGCTTAAAAATTTAATTTTAAAAAATCTAAGTAGAATTTTTTTTAAATCTTTCTTAGTGCACCCCTACACTTTAAGAAGAATCGCCATGCAAAATTTCAGCCCTTTAGGTCCAGGATTTGGTCTGTGCGTTGTATGTCAGTCAGTCAGTGAGTCAGTTACGGAACTGTTTTATATATATAGATACATATCAATTTACCAAAGTTATGTGTCTGAAAACGTAATATTGCTTTAACAAAATTTTAAAATATATGTGTTAAATTTCAATAAAAATGCAACATTAATTTGAGATTAATCATAAATTTTAATGACCACACGGAAAAGCTATTTTCAATACATTTTTTATGTAAAATATCTATAATAAGTGTGATAATGTATTTCTATCGCTTGCTAGTGTGGTAATGTATTCATTCCTTGCGAAATGCGGTAATGTATTCATTTATGGAATTAACATTTTGAATATTCTCCATTTTCAACAAAGAGTAGCTGAGGAAAAAACTCGTTAGTTGATATTTCATTTAAATTGTGTTTTCTCCTTAAAATGTGCTCATTTTATTTTGACTTTTATGCAGAGTAAAGAAGTTGTATATTTGTATAAGCAACACGCATTCCCAAAAATGATGACTGCCAAACCAAACATGTATATTTAACTACAAAGTATAAAAATAATTCACTTAGCCTCCAGTGCCTTAGCTGTTGTATGTAATTACGAACCAAAAGTAATAAAATTTTATGTTCCCGGTTAACCAACAAGAGAAGTACACTTATTTTAAAAAGATAAAATAGATAAAACCTTTTCAGAGAAGGAATGCTTTAAAATTTGTTCTTATTTTCGTTCACAGGTAATGATAAGTATTACTAAATTAAGTTTAAAGTTTGAAAAATGACTTTTTATTGCACATTTCTTTAGTTCAAAATACCTAGAAACTCAAAATGATACTCATAAATAAAAAGATAATACGGGGTTAAACAAATATGTAACACGATAAATTTATAACATAACCGGGGGCTAATACATAAATAAAATATATATTCTTTAGCAAATTTTAATTATAGTATCAAGAATTTCTCAAGAATCAGCCGTTTAAAGTTAATTATTTATGTAATAAATTTCCCCCATTATATATGTTGCCTTTTAAAGGTTTGTATATTTCTGCCTATTAACTGCTTTAAACATTGGATCTTTAATTTAACATATTATTTACATTTATAAACAATATACTAGACCTAAGTAAGCCTAAAAAAATAAGGAATGACTTTAAAAAACTGCTTTCCCATTCTTAGATGTGCAATTTTACGTATGTATTTAAGAAACCAGTTTTGAGTTTTTTCATATACGTAACACATTAAAAATTACATTATAAGAATTATGCTCATTTAACTGTTTTGAGATTTTGTTGGCTTAATTCAAGCAGCTTCTTTTATGGTACTGCATATAATGCGTACATGTTTCGTCGTTTACTCCGAATGAGTTCAATATCTTATCACTGATCATTTTAATATACAAAAGTGGGTTCTGTAGAAAGAATTTCTTTCTCTAGTTATATGGAAACGCGTGTTAAATGATAGTGCATGGTCTTATTGAAGAGTTAAAGAAATTGAAACTCTCGCATAACTGTTGTAGATGAAATGAAACTTGAAGCGTCGATGCGAAGAGATTGAATATTGGCTTGATGAGAGGTTCATATGTGTAATTACATTAGCTGTTTGAAACCCAATGATGAACAATCTAAGTAACATCAAGTGTAAGGCCACTAATTTAATCTTTAGAGATGAATCATAACATGCTGTTTATTTACTGAAACAAGGCAAGAGTAGTGTTTCGGGAAAAGAACAGACTGTGAGATGCATTAATTGTAAGAAATCCTAGACGCATACACGAACGGTCGAAGGAACGAACGAACGAGCACACACACGAGCACACACACACACACACACACACACACACACACACACACACACACACATATATATATATATATATATATATATATATATATATACATATATGACATGACACGCGTCTTATTGACACATTAATTCACGTATAACAATTCCCCTAAATTTACCCTAATTAGCAGTCAACAAACATAGGCCTGTGGTAAAGAAAGATTATTAAGTTAGATTCAAGAGCTTTATTAACTATCATTACTTAATTTCAATTCAATCCGTGCTAAGTATCATCATCTCCAATCTCGCGACGCGTGACCACGTGCAGCAACTTACAAATTCAATCCCTATCTGCTAAAATCCCATTGATTCAAATACGCATAAAGCCCTGTGCCGTATACACCTAAGATGAGCCTGGGGCATGGTCAACCCGTCAATCAGGTTTGGTTCTATTAATAGCCCCTCGCGTTTTCTCTTCTCCTACTTTCGCTTGTAGTATCAATTGGGAATAAAATTGACGTTCTACGCCTTAATATTAGATCTGCCCTGAAAGCAATATCTTTTGTATACTGGATATATATTGCATATATATATATATATATATATATATATATATATGTGTATATAAAATATATATCCAGTTCTTTTAGACTATCTATATTTGTCAGTAATATATTTTATCTGCTCCGAAATAAAGAATTATTTTGAAAGGATAATCAGTTTCATATGTCAGGTAAATATAAAAAATATTGAGTTCAAATTCGTCGGATTTTCTTTGTAATGACCCTAGTTTTATTTTTAAAAAATCATAATTTTTCTATTGAAAAAATAATATCACGTTGCGAAACCTTAGTAAGTTTACTGGGCTTAATGTACTCGTGGATTTGTAGTCATTGCTTACTACCAGTGAATGTCGCATAGTGAAATATCACAAAATCTTGCAGTGTAATCTCTGAAAATTTTCTTTGTTAATTTGTTCTATTCTTCTGACTCAGTCGTTATGTCAACTGCATAAGTTTCACTATCCCGTTTTCGCATATATATTCATCGTTATCATATAACAGGCATGTAGCAATATCGTAGCATAAATGCTGCTTTGACATTTTCTAGTAAAGGGCATCTAGTTAATCATTGATTTAAGTATTTTCTAATTCTTAAATAAAAATTCTCGTAGTTCAAAACTTTCATTAAAAATGACGTTACTTAGTGAAAGCATTAATATATGCCCGAGAAATGAAAAAAATAAATAAGTAAATAAAAAGATAATATATAGTGTAAAAGTTCGAAATCTGTTCTAAAAACTAAAATTCTATCAACCCTATTTCGTTACTGTTTATGAATTACAATTAAATTTTTCTCTTCATATTAAATATTAGAAAAAATCCTCCGAAAATTTCTCTTTCCGAATAAAGTAAGAAGAACATAAGAGGAAAAGAAAAGAACCCGAAAAGCGAAGTTTTGAAGAGCAAGTACCTTTAGGTTCGTATGGAAATCTATTATTCCCTCAAGAGAAATTAACAGGAGTATACTGCTAATTCTAAGTAGAAAAGCGCTGGTTTTTGTCCCAGGTGAGGCGTATTTCCTTGAACTTCGGATGAAACAAAGATTTTATACCCATCCTCCAGATTCCTTTTTTGCCCGAATCGCCTTTTCCCCCCTGAAAATCACATTGCTTTAACAATAAAAGATCACAACAAATTGCAATATTTTATATTCTTTTAAATTTTGAGAGTTGGGTGAGAACAGGAAAAAGGCATAATAAGTAATTGTTAGCATTAACAACAATTTTGATAGAAAAAATAATTACAAAACTTTAACATTGCAAGTGTATATGATCATTAATTTTGTACCCCTCAAGATAAGATGTTATAATAAATGTAAAAAATGCAGAGATGGTGTATTACTTTCACTCAGTTAATGATTTTCTGTTGTCTACATCACATTATTGTCCAGTTGAACTCAGAATTAATAAACGGGAAATATAAATTTAGATTAGACCTCATAGCATTCCTGGACAGAATTCTTAACTTAAAGATTAAATAAAGAACATTGATATAAAATAAACCACATTTTAAGTCTTATGGATCGATTTATTTACTGACAGTTTAGCAAAATCACATACTTTTTAATGCTTACTGCAAATTGACTTCGAATGAAATGGACGAATATCTTTACAACTGTAGCATATCTGTGAATGAGCTATATGCTACAGTTGCATATAGCTCTATGCTACAGTTGCATATTTAAGTATTTTCTTTCATTAATATTTAACATTCTTGGAATATGTGACCAAGATTCACTTTGCTATACACAGCTATATAACACTTAAAATTTTCTGATATAACCATTTAAAAGGAAAATCTGATCACATTGAAGGCGCCACCTCCGGTAGCGGGGTGTACTTCAAGCAGAGGGATGGCATTAGGAAATGTAACAACTGTACCTCTCACAAGTCCCCGTTTGCTACTGGCTGGTTCGATGAGCGTTCCTCTGACTTCTCTGTCATGAATTGGCCACCTAGAAGCCCAGTCTTAAATCCTATTGAGCATCTTTAGGATGTTTTGGAACAAGGCGTGAAAGGCCATCACACAGCACCAAAGAACCTTACTGAATTATGGACAGCTTTAGCCAATATTTGGCAAGCCATTCCCGTGGAACGTTTCCAGAAACTTGTTGAATCTATGCCTCGTCGTGTGGCAGCCGTTATCAAGGCCAGAGGAGGCCCAACTCGTTACTAGGTAGGTATCCCTAATTCAGTGGCACTTCAGTGAATATATATATATATATATATATATATATATATATATATATATATATATATATATATATATATATATATATATATATATATATATATATATATCGTCATCTGTAGGAATTAAATTTAGAATGATCAAATGCTACTATTTTTATCCAACATATTACTGAATAACATCCCATGAAAAAATATTCCCTGCTTTTAATCGTATCTTGAAAAATCACAAGCGAATAAAACTATAACCTTTTTTTTCAGCTGTTATTTTTATAGACGTACTACAAAATATATCAAGTGTGTCAAAATATGATACTCAAAAGAAAGAAATAATATTTCGCAGGGATCCAGAAAAGTGAAATATACATCAGCCATAATGTTTTACAGCGTCCTATAAAAACTGACATATTTCAAAGAGTAAGCCTTTAGTATGCGGTTTTAAGTTTTTCTTTAAGCCATTATTAAAAATGTTTTGGGGCGGAGGGTTGCTTCGGAGAAAGTTGCTCGTTTCTATATCAACATGCACTTTCAGAGAGACCCTATCGCATCGTAAGAAATATCTCGCTCCTCATTTTATAATTTTTAAGAGGATTTTTCATTTATTATAATTAAAATAACAAGATTAGTTGCAGCAAAAATGTACGCCTAATCTCCGTAACGGAGCAAGAGGTTTTTTTTCGTTATTTGCGCCGCTCAAGATAAAATTTAATCTTCTGAGTAAAATGTAAACTATAATATTAATTTCGTGCGAACTCAGATTAAGAACGCGTACTAAATGCAAGATATTTTAATCACAATTATTTAATTTTTTTTATGCATCGTTCATTCATTTCTGTAAAAAAAATCTAATAATAAGAATGGAACTAAGATGTAACTTCTTAATTAGTAAGTTTAAAAAAATGTAAAGTTCTTATTTTAAAGAAATTAAAATTATTGCTACATTTTTTTTTTCAAGAATCAGTTCTTAAGATTAGTATACAAGGAACGTGCCTTGAGGAAAAATCTTACAAAAAGATTAAAAAATTAGTTTTAAAAATAACTAATTTCGAATATGAAGATTTTTTTCTAGTAAACAGTTGGTTTTAAATTATAGAAATTCATATAAAAGAGTGTGTTTCATAATTTTATTAATCGATTTTTTTATTTCAATTTATAATTTTTAAAATCTTTTGAAGTTATTCTACTATATGAAATGTAATATTTTAGCAATTAGTATAAATATTATTTTTTAATATATTGTGGTCTATTCTGATTACTTCTTGAAAAGAGAAGGAAAGAAACATGAACCACGTGATTCTTTTCTCCCAAATTATCTGGAAGGAAAGAAATCATTCCTTTACGAAATTTCCTACGCATTTTATTTTCTTTTATTTTATCATGGTTTCTATTGTTATTGGTATATTTGAACATGCGATAATTTTAAAACAGGGATTTTTTTGTCGTGTGCATTTGTGACGTGTGTGTTTTATAAAGAATTTTCAAGACAATATACACATAAAATATCAGAAATGCTACTGAAGACTGCATTTATTCTAATTTCATTAAAAAATTCTTTTGATATTACACTTTTTCTTTATTTATATATAGATATATATATATATATATATATATATATATATATATATATTATATATATACATGTATGTATATACATACATATACACTGCTCAAAACAATTAGTTGAGCAAGCAAAAAAGTTAAGAAAACCGTGCGAGACAGCCACGTATTGGCATAAAATGGATAGTACACGGGTATCAATGCGCAATACAGAAAAAAAGAGGTAAAAAATTTGTAATTAAGATTTTAATTCTATGAAAATATGGCAAAACACGAAAAGATGATTTAGGGCAACAATTTGGTTACATGTAAACGATTAAAAAAGGTATTGTTTAGAAATGATGCAAGATTTTTAATATGGCGTGTGGTCTCCTCGAACAGCTAAGACTGCGGCACACCTGTTTTCCATGGATGCGATGATGTTATCGATAAGACTTTGAGGAATACTGTTCCGCTCCTCAACAAGTGCAATCTCCAAGTCTCGGAGAGTAAAAGGAGGCTTTGGTCTCGCAGCAATGCGTCGTCCGAGCATGTCCCATACATGCTCGATTGAATTCAGGTCAGGAGAGCATGCTGGCCATTTCATACGCTGTATTGCTTCAGCTTCAAGCATGTTCTCCACAAGACGAGCTGTATGCGGTCTGGCATCATTATGCTGGAAAACAAAGGAATCTCCAATGGCTGCAGCGTAAGGTATGACATGAGGTCTCAGTATCTCGTCTGCATACATTCGGGCCGTCAAAGTACCATTCCGAATGATATGCAGGTCCATATGTCCACTTATGCTGATTCCACCCCATACCATAAAACCATCTTGTTTGTATTGTGACCTTTCACGAACGAATGTGGGGTTATTTCGAGTGCCCCTTTCCCTCCATACCAAAACACGTCGGGTGTCACACTCCAGACTAAATCGGGACTCGTCTGTAAACAGCACTTGGCCCAATCATGTTGCTCCCAATCTCGATGTTCAGCAGCCCATCTTCTTCGGGCCACACGGTGGCGTGAGGTCAACGGAATGCAGGCCATTGGCCTGCGTGCATAGGTACCTCTCTGATGAAGCCTATTACGTACTGTTTGGCTGGACACCCTTCGTCCTGTTGCCAAGAGCAACTGTCTTTGCAGCTGAGTAGAATTGTCTGTTCTGTTTCGACGAGTTATTAACAGTATATACCGGTCATCAGTTGCTGTAGTGGCGCGTGGCCGACCTTACCCTGGTTGACGTCTAACATTCCCTATTTCTTGGAATCGATTCCACAACCTTGCAACGACACTTCTGGTTACTCCAACAGCGTCCGCGACTCTACGTTGTGTTTGCCCGGATTCAAGTCTGCCTATAATACGCCATGCCATGGATTCCGGTAAATCACGTTGTTGAGACATTTTCAAGTCACCTTTTCTCAAAAAGAATAACTGAGCAATCGAACCTATGCACGTAGGCCATTGGCCTACGTGCATAGGTACCTCTCTGATGAAACCTATTACGTACTGTTTGGCTGGACACCCTTCGTCCTGTTGCCAAGAGCAACTGTCTTTGCAGCTGAGTAGAATTGTCTGTTTTGTTTCGACGAGTTGTTAACAGTATATACCGGTCATCAGTTGCTGTAGTGGCGCGTGGCCGACCTTACCCTGGTTGACGTCTAACATTCCCTGTTTCTTGGAATCGATTCCACAGCCTTGCAACGACACTTCTGGTTACTCCAACAGCGTCCGCGACTCTACGTTGTGTTTGCCCGGGTTCAAGTCTGCCTATAATACGCCATGCCATGGATTCCAGTAAATCACGTTGTTGAGTCATTTTCAAGTCACCTTTTCTCAAAAAGAATAACTGAGCAATCGAATTTCACAGTTAAGGCACTGAAACGGACGTTTCTGCAACATCCCGATTTTCGCCCTTATGTTCTTTTCCTGGTTTTTGACGTCATGAACTTTGATTTGCATATGAAGTTTTCTTTTTCTGTTTCCTGCTAGGCTTTAAATTATGGATGATTTATTTTATGTTAATTATCGTTGTATGTATTTGCGTAATTTCGTTAAAACCATGTGAGCCCCTAATTGTTTTGAGCAGTGTATGTACACTCTATCTACCAATAAGTATTTGGACACCTATGATAAAAAAGAAAAACAAAATTTATTCATATTTAATAGTTGGTAGTGTCCCCATGAGAGGAAATTACAGTCTCAACCCTACGGGGCATGCTTTCCAAGAGTCCTTTTATGGCGGTTAGTGGTATTTTCTTAATCACTCGGCTTGGAGAAGACATGTAAGTTCCTTCACTGATTTTGGACGATTGTTTCATCCTTTAATTTGGCGATTGAACTCGTCCCAGAGGTTCTCGATAGGGTTCCGATCTGAGCTCTGGACAGGCCATAATTTCTGGTCTCTGGCCATCACCATAATTCCACTTCCGTTGAACTTTACTGTGGGCAGAATGTGATCTGGTAGGAGGCTTTCTCCAGGCAGACGCCAGACACAGACCCTGCCATCTGAACTGTAGATTGTGAACATTGATCCTTCGCACTAGAGAAATCGTTTACAGTGGATCTACGGTACACTTTCGACGTTCTTTTTACCCCATTAACCGAGCAGCACGGTTGGACTTTGTGATCAAAGGCTTATGGGCGGCAGCAAGACCAAGAAAACCAAGCAGATGTGCTTCCATACGGATGGTATTCAACGAAACAACTCTCCCTGATGCCTGTTGAAACTCCTGGAGTATGTGAGCCATCGGTTGCGTTCGGTTCTTCCGAATTTGTCTGGACAGCAACCGTCGGTCTCTGTCTCCCAGTTTCGTGGGTCTGCCGACTCGTGGGACATTCCGATAATCACCACTCACCTTCCATTTCTGAATCTCATAGGCCACTGTCGATTTTGGGTAATTCAACTCCCTCGATATGTCCGTTAAGAATCGGGCATATCTGTGATACCCGATAATTACACCTTTCTCAAAATCAGATAACTCTGCACTTCTTGGCATCATGCATGCGACTAATGCCAATGTTGTTTTTTGCACGATATTTAACGGTGGAGGGTGTGACGTATATCAGGACCGCATATATTGTTATTTGCATCGGTGTCCAAATACGTATTCGTAGATAGTGTATATTGCTAATTCCAAGGCAATTCTCACTAGTAACCAAATAATTCGCAAGACATTCGCACTAGTAACCAAATAATTTGATAGCAACTTTTTATCTTGGAACACAGAAGTTTCAACACTGAATCCTGGTGCCGCTGGCCTACGGATTTAAAATGTGCATTCCTGGCGTAGACTCAAAGGCGTTCAGTGGCGCATGTTGGATTGGAACTGAGCTCCCTCCCACCGAATATGAGCAATGAAACGATATTTGCATCATCTAAGAATCTCATGTGAAAATATGTAATATAGAGAAATCAAACTTTTAAATGCATTTGTTTATTTATTACGTAAAATCTGTTCAATTTAAATTAATTTATTTCATCATATTTTATAGTGACATAAAACAATATTTTTTTATTGGAATCAATCATTTGTTGTTTTCATATATTCTATACATGTTATCGATATTTTTCAAAAACAGAAAATAACTCACTTGATTAAAGTGCTTGATTAAATTATTAATACTTTATTTTTAAAAGTATAAAATCTGCACTAAAATTTCTTTGTTTTTACACATGTTATTCCTATAATTAAAAAATTAATTCAAAGCCCTTATAAAGTGTTTTTTTCTCTACTCAATATTTGGAATAAAAACATGAAATTTCATTAATTCATATGTAATAAATTAAAATAAAGGTTAAAAAACTCAGTACCGAATACATAAAATATAAATGTTAAATTGTACTTTTCATTAAAATTATTAACTTTATTTGGAAATTATTAGTATATGAAAAGGCATATTTCTGAGCATTTTAAACATTGAAAAAAACTGATGGTGAATTATGTATAATTAATACACGGTCGTTATCTGGTTTCTTTATGTTTAGTTCTATTTCCATCAGATACTGCGCAATTGATGAGATAACAACAAAAATAGCTATAAGGCATTAAATTTGTTTTGAATACAATTTGATATTTCGTCCAACCGTCGTGTAATATAGAGAAATCAAATTTGATTTCTCTATATTATTTAATTGTCAAGTTGTGTGTGTGTGTGTGTGCAGTTTGTAAACATGCACACACACACATACCGCTATCTATATATATAAAACAGTTCCGTAACTGACTGACTGACTGACATAACGCACAAACCAAACCGCTGGACCTAAAGGCCTGAAATTTTGCATGGCGATTCTTCTTATAGTGTAGGGTGTACTGAGAAAGATTTTTGAAAAATTCTTCTTAGATTTTTCAAATTAAATTTTTCAGCTGTTTTTGTAATATTCTATATTGTATGCATTTAAAATAATAATTTCAGGCTTATAAAATTTATATCACGAGAAAGATCATAAAAATTCCTTTAAAATGAAATCATTTTCTAATCTTTACCTCCATTTTCTGATTTTTGGGGAATTTTTTTAAATTAATTTTTAGAATTTAATTTAATAAATGCTGATCACGTGGTTTCTATCCTTTTTATGATCATTTAAATTAATTTTGTGTCACGTGCATAACAACGAAATAAATTGGCAAAAAAATATTAAAATACGGTAAAAAATAAAATGTAATTACTAGACTAATTTTAATGGAAGTTTTTAAAGAATTTAGTTCAAATTAGTATGTTTTATGGATATTAAACATAGAAACTAATTGAATACATTGATCGTTGTATTTATTTTGAATGTACTCCGTAGCGAAGCACGTGTATTCAGTTAGTATGTATATATATATAAATATATAGCTATAAATAAATAAATAAATATATATATATATATATATATATATATATATATATATATATATATATATATATATATATATATATATATATAGTATGTATGTATGTATGCATGTATGTATGTAATGCTCTGTACATCACGTAGTGAAGGAGATGATACACCCAAGATTCACGGGCGCGATTCAACACTTTTGTAGTCGAGGCAGAGGGGCGAAATGAGACTTGAGGAACACTAAGTCAGGCATATTGTAATCCGTATATAGGGTACGAAAAATCTACAGAGAGGAGAGACATTAAAGGGACACACAGAACAGAGATGCGACGTATATTATTTTACTCCGGATTATTCTGCAGACAAATACTATTCAGCAAAACACAGGTATCTTGACAACTGGACACACACACAATAGCAACACCACCGATTCCTGCCGGGGCGCCATCAGAAGGCCTTTTTTACATTGTTATATCCGATAGCAGCGGAGCAGCGCGATAACAGAACAAGGTTAATAAGAGAGGCGAGGAAGCAGAACTAGGACGACACCAGGACAAGACATAGACAGACAGTAAAAAGCACACCGAAAGCCTTTGCAGAAGGTTATAAAGTGTAGGGGTACTGACCGCGGGGAAATCTTTTTACTGGCTAGAATTGGGCATCTGACTTGATTACATAAGGGTCGCATGATGTTCCGAAAAGCGCACCGGGGCGAAAACAACACGTAGTGCTGATTCATGTTTGCAAATATCTTTAACGCGCGTGCACTATCGAGTAATATGGATGGTTAGTTGGTTAATCCCTAGGTCGCAGTTTGAAGAAAGAGACTGTTCTTTATTGAGAGGAAACAAGGATATTTTTAAATACGCATTAGATATATAATGGTGGGCTGTTATTATCAAACACACACACACAAACAAACACACACACACACATATATATATATATATTATATATATTATATTATATATATCATATTATATATATTATATTATATATATATATATATATATTATATATATATATATATATATATATACACTGCTGGCCACCCAAATTGCAACACCAAGAAAGACAAGAGATATCACAACAAAATTTATTTTGTAGATAACATGTTGACCAAGTATCAAATGATTAAATTTATAGACTTCTGTGAAGTGTGGTTCCTGCCAAAATCAGTAGCCAGAGTAGCCGCCATTGTTGGAGATCACCGCTGCCACACGCCTCGGCATTGATTCAAAGAGACTTTGGATGAGTTCTTGGGGTACAAGCAGACCAAGCAGCTTCCACACGTTGCTAAAGTTGATCTGCTGTAGCAGCTGGAAATGGAATCTGGGTCAATCGTAGAGGAACCATGGACATGTTTTCTATCGGCGAAAGATCCGGAGAGCGATGCGGCCAGGGAAGCAATTCAATCTGGCGATTGACGAAGAACCGTTGGACAATGCGTGCCACGTGTGATCGAGCATTATCCTGTTGAAATATGGCTGTGGGCAAGCCCTGAAAGTAAGGAAGGACAACTGGCTCCAACACCTCGGAGATGTAGCGCTGGCTGTTTAAAGTACCGGGAAAGAGTACTAGAGGTGTGCGAGAGTGTTATCCAATACCGCCCCATACCATAATACCCGGTGCAGGACCAGTGTGGCGGTGCCTAACGCAGCTGTTCAGTATCCTCTCTTCACGGTGTCTCCAGACTCGAATGCGACCATCGTGGTGTTGCAGACAGAAGCGTAACTCGTCAGTCAAGACAATTTCATTCCATTCTGCCGTCCACATCCTTCTGCCATCGCAAAATTGGCGGCGGAGACGTCTGTGGTTCTGCGTCAAGGGTAGATAAGCAATGGACGTCTTGCGGACAGACCACTCTGCTGTAAACGGCGTCGAATGGTACGCGCAGACACTGGATGATGCGTTACAGACTGCATGTGCTGTGCTATGGTTCGTGATGTGACTGAGCGATCCGTCACTGCCATGCGCTCAATTTGACTGTCATCACGTGAAGTGGTGTGCTGAGGTGGATGCGGTGGATCAAAAGAGGATCGCTGTGTTCAACGAAGCATAATTGATCGTTTTTTTGAAAAAACCACAAGAAAAACACAATTGCCGAACTTGAAATCGTCGAAATCTCCAAGCCTTAAATAGCGCTTTGAAGTGGCGCCACATTTGCGCGTCATGTGCGTCATCGCTGAAATTCTAATCATTTGCATATCTCACCTCCACTAATGCATGTTGTAAATTTCATGTTATTTGCATGTTTCCTTCAGGGTGTTGCATTTACATTGGCCAGCAGTGTATATATATGTATATATATATATATATATATATATATATGTGTGTGTGTATGTGTGTGTGTGTGTGTGTGTGTGTGTGTGTGTGTGTGTGTGTGCGTGCGTGTGTTTGTTTACATACTTTTGAGATAGCTTATTTATGAAATTTTGTTTTTGTATAAATCTTGTTGAAACTGTTCAGTTCTCCCCCAAAACACTGCGTTTATATCCAGCTTTACTTACTGATTAATTAAATGTGAAAACTGCTTTCGATACTGCATTATTAATTTTTTTTACGTGTGAAAATTTTGTATCTCTATTTTTTTCTATTCCTATTTCTTTATTATGTGTAGATGCACTGAACATAAAACGGGGCTACATAGTAACAGCGGAAGACTTAAGTATTACGCCAGCTCTTCACTAATTCCGTGGAGAAAAATATGATTAAGCTCCGGAAAAAAAAATTCTCTTGAGGGATTATGAATAAGGGAGGAGATCGTGTGATATTAATTAATTAGCAATTAGGTAAAAGGACTATTTCTCAGAAATAGATTTAAATTTGTTAGTTGGGGAAAACCATACATCAAAAACGCGGTATTTTAAACTTTCGGACTTACAGATAATCCCTAAAGAAATAATAAATTTAACTATATTATTGGCGGAGTGCATTAAGTTTTAACGTTTGAAAAGCATACATCAAAAACACCCCTTTTTAATCTTTATTGTTCGCAGTACTACAACTTAGAAAGGAATTATTTTTCCTCTCTAAGCAGGATCCTATAAAAAATTAGTGACACCTATTCCTGAATATTTAATAATAAAGTAATTATTAAGTTAAATATGTTATATTTGCATAGACTTAAAAAATGGCAATAAATAACATTTGTAAATGAACATAAGCCATTTATATTTCCTAAATTTTCCAAGCCTTTTCTTTCCTTTATATATAATAATAAAGTAATAATGAGTTGTATAAGTTACACATGGATACACTTCAAAAATAGCGATAAATTAGATATGCAAATAAAAATAAGCATGTCATATTCCTAAATATTCCAAGCCTTTTTATTCCTAAATATTTAATGATAGAGTAATATAAAGTTGAATAAGTTATTTTTGGAATAGACTTAGACAATAGCAATAAATTAGATGCAAATGAAAACAAGCAATTCATATTGATAAATATCCCAAGCCTTTTTATTCCTAAATTTTTAATAATAGAGAAATATTAAGATGAATAAGTTTGTTTTGCATAGACTTAAAAAATATAAATAAATCGGATATGCAAATGAAAACAAGCACTTAATATACCTAAATATTCCTACCTTTTTATTCCAAATTCTTTACTAATAGAGTAATATTAAGATGAAAAAGTTACATTTTCATAGAAATAAAAAATAGCTATGAATCAGATATGCAAATGAAAGCAAGTATTTCATATTACCAAACCTTCCAAGCCTTCTTTTCCGTAAATATTTAATAACAGAGTAATAGTAAGTTGAATTAGGTACATTTGCATAGACTTGAAAAATAGCAATAAATCAGATGTGCAAATGAAAACAAGCATTTCATATTCTAAAATATTCCAAGCCTGATTATTCTTAAATATTTAGTCACAGAGTAATATTAAGTTGAAAAAGTTACATTCACATAGACTTAAAAATTGCAACAAATTAGATGTATAAATGAAAACAAGCCAATTGTATTTTCACAATACTATCCACAAAATAATTGTTTCAACATTATAATGGATTTCCCCATCTAAAATTACATGATCGTATTATGTGCCTACCATTCTTACAATTCTATACTGGAAATTCTATGAAAATAAATTAAAACAGCAGTTTAAAAATACCTGTTTTTTTAGCAATAAAATTATTACTTTTCTTTATTACAATCTCTAAGAGTATAATTCTCTTACACACGACAGTGAACAGTAATATATTTTTACGCATAAAAACACAACGGTGCGCAAGTTTTTAACCGAAGAAACAATTTTAAGTCATATTTTTGCCCGGAGAAAATAGTTTTCAAGAGAATGTGTATTTTAATAACAGTTGCGGGGAACAAATCTGTATTTGGGAAAACGCAGCTTACGGCTTCGATAAGTTTCTTTTATCGGTAGCCATAAAGCTGCTTCACCAGAGTATATATTTTCAAAATGCATTTCTTAGTTGCTGTTTTTTTTTGTTGTTGTTGTTGTTTTTCGGCGTGATGTTCATAACTATAAGATTATAAAGCGTAACATAAAAACTGAAGTTTTTGAAGTAAATAAAAAATAAGCATAAAAATAATTGTTCCAGCATTTTTTTAACCTTGTTTTTTACGACGATGAAACTAAAAAATAGTAACTGTCCATGTCGTTACAAAATTTAACACTTCGCATTTTCGTTCAAACTGTTTTTTTAACAATCATTCAAAAGGATTTGAATAATATCACAGAAGTAGTGTATTTTAAGAAACATACATTTCGGCCTTAAAGATGAACTGTTTGGCACTTTTATTCGTTAGTATTTAAAGGTCAAACTTATCACATAATACTCAGATCAATTGAAAATGCTCAGATCAATGTAATTTTCATATTTAATTAAAAAGCATTCAAGAATACTTTTACTAAATTTACAATATTAGGCCGTTAAAATATTTGGACAATTATGAAAATTTACTTAAATATTATGTCTTTTTTCCCTCGAGTAACGAGTTATTTGTAGAAACAATTTCACAAGAGTTTACAATCCTTTAGTACAACATGAAGTGCCAGATTATTATTAACTTGAATTGCACAATGGTTATCATATCAGCAAAATATGCAGTTTAAAACTTTCTTAGGACACAGCAATGTCTTAGCAATTTACTAAAAAGTTACTATCTTGTAAAATTAGTTATATTTTCGTCTCTTCTATCTATTTCTGCAAATATTGATATATATATATATATATATATATATATATATATATATATATATGTGTGTGTGTGTGTGTGTGTGTTATTTTCAGAGCTAATTTGTAAACAATTTTACATATAAATAAATAAAGAAAACCTTTAACTCAATCATGAATTAATTTTCGTTGTTGTATTTTAGGACAAAACTTGTGCTGAGTTTTAAACGACTGCCGTTTAAGAGTGAAAATCAAGCTTCGCCTCTACACTTCGGAGCCAGTGTCCTTACAACAAAGCTCTTCCGGCCATGTGAAGAAATCTTAAATTGGCAAATTCGACGTTGGCATTCTAATCGACCTTCATTTGTGGTCCACGCTCTGAATGTTAACTTTTTACAAATAGACTGACGGGTAAAACATATATAGCGTAGTATTAACATATGTTTCTTATATTTATCCCTCGATGCCTATTGTATTTCAACGATAAACATCCGTTATAAAATTTCTAGGAGTCCACCACTGTTGATGTCACTCGGTCAAGTGCCACATGGCATCGTTTGTGGAGCCTTTCACATTCGGTCTTCTAATCCAGCGGTCTGTACTCTAGGCTGATCCAGCAATGTGAGAAAATCTTAGATCGGGATTTCAAGCAGTTGTGTTATAACTCATCTCCTTTTGTTATCAGTGCAGAATACGTTTAACACCTAGACGCCGTGATAACACGTGTCTTCTGAATCAGCATTCTCTATACCGCAATCAGGGCTCCTAATGAGAAAAATGTAATAAACCCATACTTCATGAAAAAAACCTAGATTTTAAATATATATATATATATATATATATACACTCATGGACAAAAAAATTAGCGCACCAAGAAGGAGTCGTCAAAATAAAACGAAATTTTACATACGTAATGACTACTTTGATATAAGTAAATGATAAGAAAATCAAAGAAAAAGGATAATTTATTTCAGAGAAAAAGGCAAAAGAACGGAGGAGTTAATATTCCGTTGGACCCCCTCTAGCGCGAATGCACGATGCGATACGATCGGGCAATGAGTCATACAAGATCTGTATGATGTCTTGAGACATTTCGTTCCATATTTGCTGTAACCTTGCCTCTAGTTCGTTCAAACTCGTGGGATGCCCAACTCGTCGTCCCAAATGATTCCAGATATGCTCGATTGGAGACAAATCTGGGGATCGGGCAGGCCAAGGAAGGGTAGTAACAGTGCGGTGACAGTCTTGTGAAAACCTTGCCGTATGAGGCCGAGCATTGTCTTGTTGAAAAATGGCTCCTGTTAGCCGTTGTATGAGTGGCAACACATGTGGTTGCAGGATTTCATGAACATACCGCTGGGATGTCATGGTACCACGGAGCAATACTAGGGGTGACCGTGTATTCTAGGCAATGGCACCCCATACCATCACACCAGCTGTGGGAGCGATGTGTCGCTGTACAGCAAAGGTAGGATTGAAGCGTTCACCACGGGCTCTCCACACATGAACACGATTATCATCACTGTCGAGATTGAATCTGGATTCGTCGCTAAAGACGACCTGGTTCCATTCCGCATCAGTCCAGTTTCCTCGTGCGCGGCAAAACTCCAAACGGAGGCGTCGATGGGTGGGCGTCAAGGGCAGCACACGTAATGGGCGCCGCGATACCAACTGTCCTTCATCCAGGCTTCTTCGTATGGTTCGAGAAGACACAGGCCCCTAGTAAAGGTTCTACCTGTGCCTGGATGGCGGCCGATGAAGCAGTAGGCTGTTCGCGTGCATTTCTTACGATGTGGCGGTCTTCTCGACGACTGGTGTGTCGAGGGCGTCCTGAGCCTGGTCTTCGTGTACATGACATCTCTCGGGTCCACTGGTCCCAACACCTCCTCACAACACAATCAGAGCGGCCTAATTGACGAGCTACTCGCCTACTTGACCACCCAGCTTCCATCATCCCAACGATTCTCCCCCTCTCAAACTGCGACAGCTGCTTATATTGTCTTCGAACACGGCGTAATGGCATGTCTATCTCAGCTCTTCCTTTGCAAATGATTCAGCACACTCAAACAAGCTTTGGTTACCTGTTTTATACTCCACAGAGTACGATGCTCAACGCCCTCTACCGGCTATACGTAATGCGCAATCACGCTGCATTTCTAATCATTTGCATATCTCCCCGACATGTACCTTCATTGCAAGTTTCGTTACGATCCCGCAATTATTTCTTGGTGCGCTAATTTTTTTGTCCATGATTGTATATATATATATAAACATATAACAGAAAAAGATAAATAACAATAATAAAAAAAGAGAAATAAGATCATATACACCACATTTCCTTGGATTACTCGAAGTTCAAGATTTTTTGTTTTTTAAATCTTATCGTAAAATTATAAATATATATATATATATATATATATATATTCACCCATTTTTCGATGGTTTCATTTCTTCTTTAACCTCCAAATTATTTTTCTGAAGATCTTTGTATCTTGCTTCGTATGCTTGCTTCGAAACGTGTTTAACATGCTCCTTCAATTAAATCTTCAATTACTTCTGTTTTTTTTTTGTGTCCAATTATGGCATTTTTGATGATATCTATTTAATGCCTGAATTTGACATAATACGAATTTTTAGGTTTCGTTTTAAGAGAATTTGGGTTTTTTGCTTTGAATTTTTTAACGAGTGAAAATTTCTCTCTCTCTGCTCACGATGAACAGGGAGGTAATATAGTTAAATGAGTCATGTAGTTTCATAAAATTTCGTATTTAAGATTATTGTACTCATCTTTCTTATAACGTAGCAAATACCAACATTCTGGGTGGTTTTTTAAATGGGAGATATATTAATTTAATCAAAATGATGTCCACTTCAATCATTTTACATCCATACACATATCAATGTCATTGCAAGTTGTATTATTTTATTAAATTTTCTTATCGTAATTTAACACTTTCAGGTGCAACAACCTCCACAGTTTGCAGGGTGCAGATTTCATTCCCGATTTTTTTAACCTAACGAATCATAAAGAATCTTAAAATTTTTCTATATAAAGGTTTCAAAATGTTTTTACTCTTTTAAACTGATAATAGATGGCAGTACAAACCATTTTTCTGCTCATTTAATTGGAATACATTGAATGCGAGTGAAAAAAAACTAGATTTAGGCGTTTACACTGTGCAAACGGTGTCCCTCAAAGGGTTAATTAGGCTTCTAATAAGGAATAAATATATTTTTTTCCCTACATTTTGAATTTACAAGGAATAAAACCCAAATTTTGAGATATTTTGGAAAGAAACCCATAACCCCATATCATCATCGAAAAACCCAGATCTGGATTTAAAATCCCAGTTATGGGATCCTTTTCCGCAATATCTTGGTTATGAGAGTAAAATCTTATGTTTGCAATTCCTCTCTTACATATTTATTTAGGTATTTGGATTTCATTTTTCGAATTCAATGTGTTTGAAAATAATGTTTTGAGCCCTTGAAAACAATTATTTTCTCATGGTTTGTAAAACAGTTTAGTCTAATCTTGAGTGCATTATAAAGAATTGATTGAAGAGATTCTTGTAACCGATTATTTAATTTTTCATGATTCTGATTTTTTAATGTTGTAACGGCTATATTAAATTATTTTTCTGTTCTAATTTTTTAATTGCTCCATTTAAGTAATATATTTTAGTATGGTTATTTAATGCAGTGGTAGTCAACCTGGTCCCTACCACCAACTAGTGGGCGATTCAAGCTTTCATGGTGGGCGGTGGGAAGCTTTCATGGTGAGCGATGGATCCGTAGTTACAAATTTTGTTCTTCCTCCATATATCAAATACATTGCTAACATATTCCCCAATTTGATTTTTTAAAATATACTTTTGCAATTTACTTTTGAATTCCATCGCTAAACTTGGATTACAGGTAATAATTCACCGGACACTTCTCGAAGTATACTCGTGGACGAGAGAGCAACGGATTAGCTCAGTAGCCATCCGTAGCTAAAACCCCTGATTTAATGTATTCCTAATTATTTAATCAAAATTTTTCGCTTTGTTGTATTTCAAGATAGATCTGGCAGGTAATAATTTAAATCAGTTTAAATTTCACATTTGGTGATTTTTAGTCTTTTAGGGTTGTTAACTTTTAGTTTGAAATTTCTGTTATAAATGATTTTCTCTTTTTTTTCGTACCTATTTGTGCTTTGCAGAAAAAAAAGTTGTTTTTCGTTTATTTGATCGACATCATTCTCAGCATCATCGATCACATAATGTCCTGTACGATGAAACTTCCAATTTTATTTCATGCTGCAGACATAATATAATTCGATTTTCCTACTTTTATTGACAATTGGAAAAAATCTCTAATGTTCAATCAAAATCATAATTTTATTATCATACCTTTTATTACAACTTCAGAGTAGGCAATTAAAATTTATAATTTAATGTACGTTTAATTTTTGACATATCGGTTGTACCAATCGTAGCTTTTCTCCCTTTTATGAGTAGGATTAAATTCAAAGTAAAACTTTATCCTGATCTATGAAAAAAAAAAATTAATGTTAATAGGGTAAAGGAAAAATATTTTTTCAGATTAATTTTTTTCTTTGCTAAAATCAGGCAATCCTGAAGACAATTTAATGAAGAGAAAACGTAGACCGGTGTAGTAAATTTGTGGGAGATATATCAGAGTAAATTTAGAAATTTCTTTTAAAGAGGACAGATCTTGGAAATTTATTTTTTCCGATAATTCGACAGTAGGTTACATAAATGAAATTGTCGTAACTACATGCGGTTTATTTTCATTTATTCACAAAGATTGGCCGGATTCTGCCGTTGGGGCAGTGTGTCAACTTTAGTGCAAGTCCTTTCCAGAGCACTAAAGTTTAACGATGATGAACTTCATATGATTGCACGTAATGGCATAAGCAAATATAACTCTCTTAGGGGAGTTGTATCCTCTATGGGAGTTGTAGGATGCACTGTATTCAGCGTCGGTTGCCTCCACATCCAAATGGTTCCGTCCAGTAATTGGACTTGTCCAGGGCAAGAGGGGCATGGGTTGATGGTTTTACTCCATATGAAGTATGTGCTAACGGGTTACACCTAAGACCCTAAATTAGTTTCTGAATCTCCAGGACTCTTGTGTTTGCGCGACCGCATGCAGAGACCATACATTTTCACCCTATTACCGCATGCTTGTGGGTGGTTTGGATTAACTTTTGGATTATTCACAAAGATTTATAGTATATTTAAACCACATAAAAACAGTTCTTAATAAAATGTGTTATTTTATTGAAATTTTCGTGTCTTTGATCTGCTCGCCGAAGACGTCATCAGCGCATGCGCCTGATTTTTTAAGCGCTGTCTCCATTATAGAAATCACCCACTTTATGCAAAAACGGAACTGTTGACTAAACGATCATTTTCATCTGTATATGTACAGGTAGCCAGTTATTATTGCAGTTATATAAATAGTCAATGACCTTCATATAACAGCTTTTCATTTAAGGGATGTAATTTACTTATATAAGCATTAAGAAGAAGTATTAAGAACTATTATATGTATCATAAATGGTATAAGAATAATAATGGAATTAAACGACTCTTAAATAATGGAATTAAATTAAATGACTACAGAAAATAAAATATTTAATTCATTATTTATTCATATAAATCACTTAGTTCAAGGTTTACAGCTTGCGTTAATAGGATTGTCATGTTATAATAAAAACCGTTTTACTTCAAATAACATTTTACCTTTGCATTGAATTAAACACTGAAATAATGTTGAACAGTGACCTTATACCCATGTCCTACTATTGTAAATTTAAGCACCAATCTCTGTCGGCACATTAATATTTAAATATAAGGGATATTATATTTAAATTATTTTATAGGATATATTTTAAAATTAAACAAGTAAAACCTTGCTTAGAAAGAACTACGGAGGATAGTTTTAAAATAATCTTATATGCTAATTGATTAGAAGAATTAGAAGTACAGGAAGTTTTAGAAGTATCAGTTTTAAGTATTTTTTCCTTAGATCGGGGATTTTCTTACGAGATCAATTCCCCTATGATTATAGATAAATGGTTTAAAAAATGCTAAATTTATAGGACCTTTGGTTTATTTTCAATTTTCCCCCTTCCATTGACTATCTCATATATTCTTTGCATGAAAAATCTATCCGTCCGATGTTTGGAAAGATAACTACACATCTTACAAAAATTAGGTAAAAGCTTCCAATGTGGCAGTTTCCTTACACTCATTGTAATATCCATACTAAATAAGCAAATAACTCCAATGCCTTCAAAAGATCTTTATTTCTAGATTAACAAGATCAGAATTACAAATAAAAAATCATTACATCCTCGTTTATTTTGCTAGCATGAAATAATACAAAATACTTTCTTCCAAATGAAAACCTTTTCTAGGTACTTTCTCATAATATCGATCTGTCGCCAGTGTTACTCCAAAAGTCGCCAATTATAATAAACCAATTTTAATACAGTCATTACACCTGCATGTAATGACTGTAGTCAATTGTAGTGTTTAGGGACATCGATAAATGCTTTTGGTAAAACTTTGTAGACGATAATCTATATCACCAGCAGTATATAAAGCGTGAACACAAAATGGTAGGCTTAAAGGCAAAGTGTAAGACTTAACAAAATCGTAAGCAACTTCCTGCCATCTATGTGCAGACGCAAATACCTACACTTTTACTGCATTCCTAATATATGTCTATCTATCAGAAATACATTTTCATCGAATATCCGTCGGACGGTATAATACCGACTTTCCAGCAGATAAGTTGCAGCCTTTTTCTCGGAAACGGGAAGATCCCGCAGCGTGCTCACTATGGAAATCTCCATTTTCGAAGAAGACTAATACGAAAAGCGAATTAACCAGTAAAACGTTTTTTGCTGACTTATTATAAACTCTTGCTACTTCTTATAAACACATAGAGTTGTTTTCTTAGTAGCGTCGTCGCTGCGTCTGTGAATTATAAGTAGATGTCCCAGAGATTAATCCCCCAGTCTCTGTAAGCATATGAGAATGACTCTTCCTCGCCAACAGTCTCTGCTCATCGACTGGTTGGTGACAGGTCGGTATAATGGGAAAGTACCCTTATATATTTGTTTACCGCGTAAGGTACAGTGCAATACCAAAAAAAGCAGCAACATATATTAGGTTCAATGTATACACCACCAATGCATTTATTATAGATTCCGGTCCATAAATGGGGATTTTAAAATCTCGAGATCTCTCATCTCCTGCTGTGCCAGAATTTATGATGTGAATGCATATGTCATTACATGCCTAAAAATGAGAATATTTAAAACAAATACTTCTTTTTATATCCAATCAACTACCATGCTTGTTTTCAAAAAGGTAAAATAGATGTTCATTTTTAGACCACTTAAGTCGACCACATAAACGGTCCAAAAGTTGTAAAAGGATAATGCAACATAACCTTTTTTTCTTCGAAAATCCCATTTTAGATATCTACAGTCAAATATTCATCCTATGTCTCCTTTTTTTCCATTCATCCACTGATCTGCTTTCATAAACAAACCACTTAAACTTCAACTTCAAATGAATTCCATTTTGAGAATATTAGGTTTTTACAATTAACATATATATTTTATACTCTTTCATTTTATTAAAGAAAACTTATTTTTTTATTTCAAAGAAACATTACCTACTCTTACCTCAAAGGCAGAACGCAATCATATAAATAAAAAAACAAACTTCATTTAATACTTATTTCCGAAATTTCTGGTTAAATAAAATATCTATCTTTTCATCATATCTAAATAAACCTGCAGTCAGAGAGCTTAGTTGATTGAAATGACAAAAATTCAATAGCTCTTTTAATCAGCGACCAACGTACCTTCTTCATTATTCTAGGCATGTAATTGTAGAAAAACTCGTAATATTTTTTTTTGCAGCTCTAACGAAGCAAATTTAGTATTCCTCGACGCATGCCCGTAAAAACTTTATGAATAGAGAGGGTTTTATTGTTGTTCATTAAGTGTAAAAGGTTTTCTAATGAACTAGGTTTTTATCCATTTCCCTTTTTTTGCTCTCTTTCTCTCTCTCTCTCTCTCTCTCTCTCTTTTCGCTTATCAAAGAGAAGAATATTATGGAAGAAAATGGGGTTACGCAGAGCATTGTTTTGATGGATTTATGTAAGAGGTTTAGAATGTTTCTATCAAGTATGCGAAGTGTGTAATGTAACGTTTTTGTTTTCCTTTAGATAAAAAAAGCTATTTTTGTTCTTTAAAGCACCAGATTAATATAACGCGGTTTACAGAAATTTAATTATGCTGTTACTGCCCCTAAGTAAGCGCTTATCTGCACTTTTTTTATTTCGTTACAGTATGGAGGCCGCGCCACTTATGCTTCAAATTAACAAGCCTTCAATAAAAAGATTATTTAGAAACTTACCTGAATTATTGCAAAAACAAGTAGGTTACTTAATGGAATTGAACGATGCTTTACTACACAAATTAAAACATTTAATTTATTAATTATTTATATAAAACACTCTTATTTATATAAAACATTCTGATTTTTGGTGAATTTTTAAAGATTAATTTTTGGAATTTAATTTATTAAATGCTGATCACGTGATTTCTTTTTCTGGTACTTTAAATAAATTTATCGTCACGTGCATAGCAGCTAAATAGACAAAAAAAATATGTTTTTTTCTTTCCAATGCAGCAGACGATTGGATATTATCAAAAAAAATATATATCCCTTACGATTTTTTATAAATATATATATATATATATATTTTGCATCAATTGTATACATTGATCGTCGCATTTATTATAAATATATATATATATTTATTTTCTTTGGAATTAATTGCATACATTGACCGTTGTATTTAATTTGAATGTGCTTCGTAGCGAAGCGAGGGTTTTCCGCTAGTACTTCATATAACATTTTATCTTTGCAGTATAATAACTGAAGTTAATTAAAGGTTGAAATAACGTTAAAAACAATGACTTTACACCTATATCCTACATTTGGTAAAATTACACAGTCATCGCTGGACGGACTTTATTAATAACATTACATTTAAATTACTTTAAAAGAGTATATATTAAAAAAAATGCGGAGTTAAAATCAAACAAATGAAATATTATTTAGGAGGAACTATAGAGGATGATTTAAAAGTCTATGAATTGCTAATTTATTGCTTTAAAAATGGTTATTAAATTGGCAGTATTGGTTCATTATGACAGAAAAATGTTAATGAGCATAAAGTTCCGTTCACAATAGTAGCAAAGGCAGTTATGTCCGTGTAAAGAAATTCCAGAATGTTATTCTGTTGAACCGCCAGATTCTTAAAGCACTTGTAAAAGTGGCTATTGTTGATTCGAAATTGGTAAGAGAGGGCAACTTTAAAGATGAAAATTTGGATTATTTGTGTATTTTTTAGATACCGTGCTGTTGCTTGGCTTTTAATTAATTGCGTCCAAATAGATTGAAGGGAAATTTTTTTAAAGGGAACATTGATAGCATGGCAGAGTACATAGTCTGATACAAGATAAAGGGAGTAATTATTCCTTAAAAATGGAGTTATCAATTAATATATTAAAGATATAGTAATTCATAAACCATCATATAATAATGCAACCGTTTCAAAAGAATCGTATCTAAAGAGGATTCTGGTCTTCGAGCTATTTGTTCCTGATCGGCAAAATATCGACCATGGCCTTTAACGCCTGTGAGGATTTAAAGCCTCCTTATCTGAAAATCCAAGAATTTAGACAGTCGTAAACTTAAATAATCTGGCATACTTCTTAGTAATTAGAAATGAATAAAAAATATATGGTTTTTAGCAACTAAGCATGTAAAATAGAAATTGCATAAAGCGTAAGGAGGAAAACTCAGAATTCACTCTGAAATGTAAACTTTCTGTATACTAATGAAAATTAATCCTGAACATTTCCAAATGTAAATAATTCTACATTAATAATACACAAGGTTCTCTGATAATTTTCATTAAAACTAAAAATACATTTATAAATAGAATACTCTTCCGTTTCAGATCTGCAAATGATGAATTCTTAGATTTTAGGATCATTATTATGAAAGGTAATTTACGAGTTGAGGTTTTTAACGTGTCTGATGTAGCAATAACATTTAGTTATATATGTCAACTATTAAGTTTTGCCTCCTCCATTGTACATACTGTCTCGTCTATACAAAACTGCCTCCCTTTTTTAACATTGTTCTCCCAGCGACGCTACAACTTGTTATAAGTCCGTTTTTGCAAAACTGTTGTGTTTCCTTTTACGTCTGTAACCGTCGCTAAAAGAGTTTTCTTGGTCGCAGATTTGACTTAAAATTCTTAAAACATGGGAGCTACTTTTCACTAGTATAGAGGCTGTTCTAACAAAGGAGTTTACTTTATGGCTCAAAACTGCAGCATAGAGAGTTGTTTGGGGGATATCTCTATTCACACGAGGGTTAAAACTATTTTTCCTGAAACCTAGTGTTTTGTATTTTTCCCATTATAAGAAAAATTAGTCACCGAATTTTTGTCTTGTTTTTTAATTTAATGATGCGCCAGAAGGCACATCATTAAATTGGACTGTATTTTGACTGCAAATAAGTGTTTAATAATCCATAAAAACCTATGCATTAGATTCACAGTCTGCCGAATAATGTGAAAATAATTGCGATGAAAAATTTTACTGGAGTATTTGTTCAGTTTCTTTAAAAATTTCAGCATATTTCCCACGCATGCGATTAAAATCATTGTGCCTTGAAACAGAGTTATAAGGAGTAACTGTATGCTCTATAGCAGTGGATCACCCGGAATTTAATCTTGGAAGGAGCCGAGTTCAACGGATGCAAATATTTGGAAAGCAAATTCAATATTCATAACGCTGTGACACTCTCTCAATTACTACATGAAATTAGTATTTATATAAGTATGTGTTGCCCCGTTCCTACCCCTCAACATGTCATCTATCGGCGAACTGTTAATCTGGGCGATCTCATAAACTCTAGGATAAAAGACTACAAAGTTCTTGTAATGTGCGGTTCTGACGTTATAGAACGCATAAATCCCAGAGTGGGTCGAGGTCTTTTGAGATTTTTAACACTACAGTGACATTTAGAATTCTATAAACTTCGAACACTTACCAGCACTTCGAACGCTATAGAAATCCGTTTGAATTCGGTGACAGTATAAAAGAAGACTCAAATAGTCCAGAAGAAGAGATCTGTTTTTGAGTGTCAGCGAGACGCAGCTCTCCTGGTCAGAGATGCCTCATAGGCCCGAGCTGTCGTTGAATCTGAAGCCATCCTGATTATCTAACTGTATGTATTACAACTCGCTGTACATACTTGCTTTAAATGTTGTAGTTGTAGTATGTTTAACGTATCGTAGTAAAGTAATTGAAGCGAAAGGCTTGTCGTATTATTGACTACATTCGTATACTCTGACTACATTCGCAATACTACTGTCGTATTATTTACTACGGTACAACGCAATTTCTATTGCTTTGTGTGGGGGGTTGAGGGCCCATTGGCCCGACACCTGGGTGCTCCACTGCTCTAGAGACGTTAAATTTGCGGTTGTCAGTTGGGACATTGCAGACTCAGTGCTTCCTCAAGCAGCTTTCACGTCCTACAGTTCTTCCTTCTCGATAGCACAGTCTCTATACTTAGTACCGACGTCTCGAAAGCTTACCAGTTTTTTTCAGTTCACCTAGAATCAGGTACAAACATATATAATGAAGCTGTACGCCGAAACTCGAAGCAATTGTTAAATGATTAAAACAATTGTCCAGTTTTTTAAACGTTTCATGCTGCTTGAAATTTCACAACTCTCATAACATATTAGGGCGTCGAAGTGACCATGCAGCCAGTCATATCTGTAGTAGTCCCACCAGTGACCTAGTTTCAACCGTAAAATCTACTCTCATTCAGACTCTCAAGTGACTTTTCCGTACAGACTTAATGCTGAAGTACTTACAATTGCCTGACTCTGTTTAGTCGCCATGTGTCGTCGTATGGAAGTTGTGGTACCTCAACGGTTAAGTCACAATGACGCCATTTTCTTTTGGATGTCGTCACGTTAAATCCATACACCGGAAATCCCTCTATAAGGTCAGAGAGGGTGGGAGAGAGTACGATCTCCCAATATGTTGCTCCTGGGGTCGCTCGATCAAAACTGAGGTGGCACCTGGCCAAATGGGACTCCACCCTTGTGGTGTCATTATAAACCGGAACCGCATTCTCCAGCCAGCTAGCATGTATAGATATAGTCATGAATACTTCCGGCCAGGGCACATTAGAAACAACAACAACTACTTCTTTTCTGGTCAAGTTGCTATTCGGCCCTTAGTGCCATTCGTTATGATAACTTCTTTATAAAACTGTATTTATTTCATTAATTTACTACTTTAGATACTCTAGTAACTCTTTAAGGTTTAGTGACACGAATAAATATATCTTTAATAGTTTTTAAAATGTTCTTACCTAAAAATAATTCTTTAATATTAAACATCTTTAACATTTCTTCGTTATTTACTAGAACAGCAATATTTTAATGAAAAATAAAGCTAAAATTATCATCCCTTTTACAACAATTTTATGGAAATGGTTGAAACCTTGATATAAATGGTGAAAGTAAAAAATAATTTTATTGAGTTTAGAAATCCTTTAAACGAATCGTTAACTCACCTGTAATTTCAGCTTCGTATAATATTTAATGATATATGATTGTACTGCTATTGAATGCTTAACATCATGCTTAAAAACTTGGCAAATCAAGAATACTTTTATGATAATTGCTGAAGTTTGTTTAGATGGAACCTAATTATTTTCTTAATCGATAATCTTCAAGCTCAATTTTTAACTCTTCATGGCATACAATAGGTGCTTTTTGATATTTGAAGAAATATAATTCGCATTACAAGCTATGCAAATATTCTAAATGAGTTTAAATTTTGAATTTATCTGTTTAATCTACAAAATAGTTTTTCAAAGATTAATTTTTAATTTTCAATTTTAATATCCTTAAGATTATTGTAATTTTTTTTTTATCCTTATAGTTGTTTCTCTTTATCAGAGGGCTTTCGTTCGAAGTATAGCATTATTCTGAAGTCTGTTTTATTCGTACTGTTAAAGAAAGTTAAAAAAATACGAATTATATGGTACTTTCTTTTTAATTAATTCAGCTAATTTTTAAAATAAACATTAAAACAGAAAATACAGCAATAAGAAGTCTCCTCGGGATTTTAAATTTTGGTTAGAAGGGTACATTTTCTTGATTTATAAAAATATCAAAATAAATTTAAGGATATTCTGAATATATATCTTGCTATAGTTACACATAAAAAAATACAAGTAAAGTATGCAAAATCTGGATTTCCTACGTATATTTCAATCACAGAATAAGAAAAAAAAACATGCCCACTTGTTTCGTTATCTCAACCGAGCTTTTATAAGCCCGTATGCATATAAGAAAAGTTTATTTTTCTATTACTTCCTTTCGTAACCACGAAACACATTTTATATTAAATTTTGTTTCAAACTGCAATGAACATTTTTTAAGTATTTGTTTGCGTTTACTCGTGGCTACTTTAAAAAAAAATATTTGAAGCAGTTTCCCCTCTTAAAAACCATTGCAAAAAAATTTTTCTTCTAAAAGTAACTAAATATGAAATACGTTTCCATTCCTATGAAAATAAATCATTTCCGCCAAGTTTCCTATAGATTACTTTATAGAAACAAACATTGACATCTATTTATATTCATTTATTTTACTAGTCAAAACGTAACATTAACTTTACTTGATTAATAATAATGGATTGTGCAGGAGCTTTTTGTTTCTTTTATTCTCACCAGATGTCACTGCCATGATGATAAATTGAGCGAGGTATGTTGTTAACTTCTAAGGTATATTTATTAAAATATTTCTTCTTTCTCTGATTTCAATGGTGCCTTTTTGCTACTTTCTATAAATCAAGTATAAAGAAGAATAAATAAATAGAAAAATATATACTAAAAAATGTGGTTTTTTTATTATTATTTGTTAACTGGAAATATATTCAAGAATAAATCTCATTGCCAGTAATAAATTTCGTGGAAATTTTATTAAGTCGGTTTAAGATAAAATTTTTGATCTTTACATTTTTTTTAAGTTAACCTTAAAGTGTATTATACTTTATGAATAATAATTAAAAAAAAACTCAGTTATGTTTTAGGATTATATCAAACCTAAGAAAACTATCTAACATGAAATAACGTTATTACTTATTATAGTGAATAGATAATTTTGTCTTCTTCAGATTAAGTCAATTTATTTTAATATATCGAAAAATAACATATACATACTTGTAAGGCTGAATGTAGTTTCTGCGTTCATTTTATCACATTATTTTCCGTTTATTAAATGTCGTTCTCAATATACAATATGTATATTTTATGGGTTCTAGATAATATATTACCTTTATGTTAAAAGAAATTCTTCATGCACGTCTGTATATGAAGATGAATATAAAGAAAGGGTTCTTAATCTTTCACAATTCCTGAATGATTTCCCACATGAGTCATATTCTTATGCAGTAAATTAAAAAACATTTCGCTTTTTTTGAGCAATTCAGTACATTATAATATATTACATACGTTATTAAACAGTTGTTATATTGATAACCATTTATTTTTAGTATAAAACTTGTACTTCAGTTCAACTATTTCAAATGATCAGTGAGTTTTCAAAAAGATAATACAATTAAATTAATAAGTATATTAGGAAAAAGCCCCCGATATATATATATATATATATATATATATATATATATATATATATATATATATATATATATATATATATATATATATATATATATATATATATATATATAAATCCTATAGCTCAAACGAGTGAACGGAATGTAACTACATTGGGTATATAGACTATACATGAGATGCGCTCACGAAATAAAAAAAAAATCGTTAAAAAATGTCCACCAGATGGCTCTTTTCATGGAACAACATTAAATTTAACAAAATAAAAGACCAAAACGGAATACATAAAGAATTTAAACATTTATTGACTAAGTTTTGATCTCCTTGTCATGGAGCCATATTAAATAAAGGTAAGGAAATAAATAACGGTACGCCTTTACTGTTTGAAAAAAAAGTCTGAGTTTGCAGAAACAGGTACAGATTATGTCGAAATGTCACAAGCGGAGCAGTTGTTAATCGTCTCCAGGACTATGTAAGAAAAGGTGCTCGATGTGACCAACAATACATCACAACTGCTCCGTTACGATTTTCTGTTGAACACACTGTCCTTCGCCTTCAAACTTTGCAGGTGACTGACGGTGGTCACATTGAGCACGTTTCCTTACATCGTCCTGGACACGATCAGCAACTGCTCCGCTTGTGACATTCCGTACCTCTTTATATAAACACTTTTTCTTTCCTCAAACATCAAAGGTGTACTGTTAATCATTTCTTTACCTTTATTTGATGTGGTTCGATGACAAAGTGAGCAAAAACTATTCTATAAATGTTCAAATTCTTTATATATTCCGTTTTGGTCATTTATTTTGTTAAATTTAATGGTTTTCCATGAAAAGCGCCACTGGTGGAAATTTTTAACTAATTTTTTTTCGAAATTCCGTGAGCGCATCTCGTGTATAGTCTATAGACCCAATGTGGTTACATTTCGTTCACCCGGTTGAGCTGTAGGATGCTGTTTACAGGGGAACTTTATTTATAAACAACCTGCATATATGTGTATCTATATATATAAAACAGTTCCGTAACTGACTGAGTGACTGATTGACTGACCGACTGACTGACTGACAGACAACGTGTAAGGTATACACAAGATTCGATTCACAAGAATCGAACTTTTGAGTGAATTAAAGAAGCTGCTTCAGATATGCTAATTTTGGCATACGCGCTTAGTATAAATACCACGCAGCGTCATTAATGAAAAAGGAAAAAAGGAGGAGAGGTTGTTAAGGTTGAAAAGGTGTTATGCTGCGCTAGTGCTTAGCGGGCCAGAAGTTTACATGGCAGTACTGCTGGTTTGACTTACTGTTCGTGAGTATAAAAATATATTGTCCTTAAAAGCTGTATTTACATTCCGTACAAGTAGTACGCATGCTTATTGCTGTAAAAGCCAATTATATGTGCAGCGAATTCAATAAACATTATTTCATGTATAAACTGTGTTTGTATATAATTCAAATAGAGTGCTACTTCAAATTATATACACCCAAGTCTGGGTAGAAGTGAGCAAAGATTCTCTATACTGGCGCCCGAAAAATATATATACCCTGGTAGTTAGCGTTAAATTTGTAACGAAGAACATAATTGAAATTAAAAACTGTGTACTGTGTACTTATATTGATAAAATTGTTGCAAGTACTTATATACTATTTAAAAAATGAGTGTTGTAGAACAAAATCCTGCTGGAAATTTTCCTCGGGTAATTATGGTTCAGCAAATTGCGCCATTCGAAGCCACCTTCAATGGCGGCCCCTCAAGCCAATTCCTAAAGAAAATTGAGCATTACTTTCAGCAACAATGCACCCCAGAAGGGGATAAACTTAAAATTGCTCTAGCCGCTTTAAGAGGTAGTGCATATCAGTGGTACACGTGTATGAAAAGCAGTAATCTGATTTTTGACTATTTGTCATTCAAGCAACAGTTTCTTAGTGTTTTTCCAAAGACCTTTAATCAAAGTGAAATTGAAGCGGAAATTTATTCGCTAAGGCAACGTGAAGGTCAGTCTGCATTAGATTTTGCTATGGAAAAGATTTCCAAGTGTGAGGAATATTTAGAGGGAATGACGGAAGCGGTAATCTTAAAAATAGTTATCCAACGTTTGAAGCCAAGTGTTCAAGATTTTTTAGATAATCAAACAATTACAAGCAAGGTTACCCTCCTTCAAGCTTTAGCTAAATATGACAATAGACATTTCTTCGCTACCCCTCACCGTCATTCAGGTACGAGAAGTTTTATACAGCCGCGCCAAAATTTTTCGCGAGTTTCAAACCAGCAGCGTAAGCAGTACCGCAGGCAAAATAATAGAAGCGCACGGCGTGATAATGAAATTAGTGCACTTAAAGAAAATATGCAAGCACCTTACTTGCACTGGCAAGTTGATTCACATGATATGGTTCAACCTGTTGAAACTGTGTGGTCAAATGTATTATTTTGTCCGAGCAGTAATCATTATTTTGAGAATAGTGAAAGTCAGGGTATTTTTGTGGCTTATAAAGAAAGTGAGTCTAGCTGGAATGATGAGGTAATTCCAGTACAAATTTCTGAAAATAGTGCCGATACTAATGCTAGTGGTTTAGAAAATAAATCATCTGACACTTCTATTAATGCTATACCTGATATTATTGATGCTATACCTGATATTTTAGATGATATTCACACATCTGTTAATGAAGGAAATTTAGTAGATGACGAAGTATGCGTTACGGAAGTTAGTGAATACTTATTAGTTGACGACAATAAAAATTCTTTAAACGATAGTAGGAACTTGCTAGGTGATGATATTATTTCAAGTTTCCAGCCGAATGGGGATTGTGTAGGCTAGGTTGATAATATGGTTTTAAATAAAGTACATGAAAACCATACTGAGAATCAGGATGAAAAGTTGACACAGAGTTATACTGTAGGTAGTTTAGCTGATGCTTCGGAAGTTATAGAGAAAGTTTGCAATAAAACGCACGAGTACGAAAAGCTTAATCTTCCTAAAACTGAAGCAGTGTTAAAGAATTTAAATGATAACGATTCTGATATCGCAAGTTTCAAAGAAACTTTTTTGTCAAAAGAGGATAAAACTAAAGTTAAGGGGGATAAAAAACGTGAAAAAGCGCCTTCAGGTTCCAGCATTAAAACTGCTAATACTGAAGTAATTAAGGAGGTAAACAAGAAGTCGTATAAGCACAAATACGAAAAGCAGAGTCGGGTTGTTGAAAAAATAGAATCTGCATTAAAATCTAATGTCTATACTCTAAAAAGTACGGAGAAAGGTAAAGTGTGCACTACAAAAACTCCATCAAAGGAGGAATGCGTCGCTGATAAGGTACACAAGGTTATCAAAAGGAAGAATGACAATTTTAAAGTTCCTTTGCATAAGTACAGGAAACGGAAGATTTCTGCCGCCCAGCAAGGTTGGCCTCCTCCCAAGAGACCTCCTGTCCATCGTCAAGCCGGACCAGCGCCTCAGGACCTACGACCTGCTTCACGAAGGATGACCACAATGTCAACGAATCCCTTTACTAGGACTGCGACCATCAAGAGAGGTTCCACGGAATGGAGCTGCTTTCATGAACAAGTCTTGTATCAACTTTCTTATTCTAACTCCCACCCTTTAATAAAATCGAACCAAATTGGTTTGAAGTTCCCCAGTGTATATACTGTGTAAACATTTTGAGGGGAAGTGGTGAGGCACTGAAAAAAAAAACGGTATACTGTTGTTTTATAAATTTTTGAAGGGGACATGTAGTGAAAAAAAATACATACTAACTACAGATAACAAACAACTAACATACTAACTTCGCAAATCATAACACATGTACATTATAAATTGGGGGAGAGCAGATACAGTCAAGAAATGTCATGCTGTGCAATTGTGTTGTCACTTTTAATTAAAATAGATATTTTAGGGCGCAGTTGGCCAGCCCAGTATCCGCAACTCTGCAAATCCACTGTGTAATGGTGTCACCTGGACCCTTCGGGGTTAGTTTTGTAAAATGGTAGTGGCGTTTTTCCCCCACACAACGTGTGGAAGGTTTTTTGGCTTTGCCACCCATTATGTAAAAAGTCAGACCAGCACGCGTTTTCAATTAGTTAACTGAAGCCGTTCAGACCTCAGTTACCTAATTTTTTTTTTCGAGGGAGGCCAGTGTAAGGTATACACAAGATTCGATTCACAAGAATCGAACTTTTGAGTGAATTAAAGAAGCTGCTTCAGATATGCTAATTTTGGCATACGCGCTTAGTATAAATACCACGCAGCGTCATTAATGAAAAAGGAAAAAAGGAGGAGAGGTTGTTAAGGTTGAAAAGGTGTTATGCTGCGCTAGTGCTTAGCGGGCCAGAAGTTTACATGGCAGTACTGCTGGTTTGACTTACTGTTCGTGAGTATAAAAATATATTGTCCTTAAAAGCTGTATTTACATTCCGTACAAGTAGTACGCATGCTTATTGCTGTAAAAGCCAATTATATGTGCAGCGAATTCAATAAACATTATTTCATGTATAAACTGTGTTTGTATATAATTCAAATAGAGTGCTACTTCAAATTATATACACCCAAGTCTGGGTAGAAGTGAGCAAAGATTCTCTATAAACGCACAGACCAAACCGCTGGAACTAAAGGGCTGGAAATTTTGCATGGCGATTCTTTTTATAGTGTAGGGGTGCACTAAGAAAGATTTTTGAAAAATTCTTCTTAGAGTTTTTTAAATTAAAATTTTAAGCTGATTTTGTAACATTCTTTAAAGTTTGCATTCAAAATAATAATTCGAGGGTTATAAAATTTATATCACGAGAAAGATCATAAAAAATCTTTTAAATCTTTTTCGAAACTCTACCTTCATTTCCTGATTTTTGGTGAATTTTTAAAGATTAATTTTTAGAATTATATTTATTAAAGGCTGATCACGTGGTCTCTATTATTTTTGTGATAATTCAAATTAATTTTGCGTCACGTGCATAACAACGAAATAAATTCCCAAAATAAAATTCCCAAAATAAATTTCAAAAATATTAAAATAAGGTAAAATATAAAATTTACCCACTATACGAACTGAGATGAAAGTTTTAAAAAATTTAATAAAAATTAATTAAGAATTCAATTCTCTAAAAAGCTATTTCATTATTTTTTCATTGTAATTATCCTAAAATGTACCTCGTAGAGAAGCACGAGTATTCAGGTAGTTATATATAAAAATCTAAGGAATCTTATTCCAGGGACCTGTATAAATCTAAACAATCCATAGCAAACAAACCTGAGAAACTTACGGAGGCAACCTTACAGTAACCGGAGATTTTTTTAAAATAATTCTTTCAGTAGCGATAGAAACTACATCAAATCTGAGAAGAGATAAAATAAAATACTGTGGAAAATTACGCTTATGATGTGCAATATACTCTATTTATGACCCTGAGTTGAATTAACAATTTCATCTCCAATTATTTAAACCGAAGACAAAAGCGAAAAGGCTGCTAGAGAACTTGTGAAAGCAAGGAGTTTCGTGTAATTAATAGAACTGGGAAAAGTATACTCTTTAATGATGAATGTATAGTATGGTTCTCTGGCATCACAAATGTTACAGGTAGGCTACGCCTTGCGTTAAAAATTGGAAATAGCGAAGAGTTTGCAATATCTTCTCAAGCACTTAATATTAGCGTCAACGACAAAGTTATATGCTTATAAGTTGGTATTTGTAGGAGTATTTGGGATCTTTTCATACACGGAAAAACTAATTCCTTCGGAGGTCAAATCACAAGACATAAAGTCCGGTGAGAATTTAAAGTACACTAAGAAAAATTTTTTAAAAATTCTTTGAATTTTTTAAATTAAATTTTTAAGCTGATTTTGTAACATTCTTTCAAGTTTGCATTCAAAATAATAGTTCGAGGGTTATAAAATTTACGTAACGAGAAAGGTCATAAAACTTCCTTTAAAATGAAATCTTTTTCGAATCTTTACCTCCATTTTCTGATTTTGGGGAGATTTTTAAAGATTAATTTTTAGAATTTAATTTATTAAATCTTGATCACGTGTTTTTTTTCTTTTGGTGATAATTTTGTGTCACGTGCATAACAACGAAATAGAAAAAAAAATTCTTGCTAATGTGGCAGAAGATTGAAAATTATCCAAAAAAATATTAAAATATAGTGAAAGAAATTTCCCTCAAACTGTACTATATTCTTTAGTAATGTCTATTAGATTTAATTTGAATATTTTCTTCTACATTATTTTGTCGATAAAAATATCGGTTACGATTTTTTATAAATACATTTTTCCGTTTTTTTACATCAATTGCATAACATTGGTCTTTGTATTTATTATAAATATATATAATTTTTCTTTTGGCATTAATTGCATACATTGACCGTTGTATTTAATTCTAATGTACTCCGTAGTGAAGTACGCGTTTTCAGCTAGTATATATCTATCTATCTATCTATCTATCTATCTATATATATATATATATATATATATATATATATATATATATATATATATATATATATATATATATATATATATATATATATATATATATATATATATATATATGTATATATATATATATATGTATGTATATATATATATATGTATATATATATATATATATGTATATATATATATATATATATATATATATATTTATATATATATATATATATATATATATATATATATATATATATATATATATATATTTATATATATATATATATATATATATATATATATATATATATATATATATATATATATATATATAAGTCAATACCACTCACTTACTGATAACTGTATCTCTTGAACCATAAAGCGTAGGAAGCTGAAATTTTGTATCGGTTCCTCTTAGATACAATATGTTCATTAAGAAATCTTTTTTATAAACCCAACTTTTAAGGGATCTGAAACTGACAAAATTGAAAAAAAAGTTAAAAACTGATATGTAATACCGGATTTTAATTGAACTATTTGCAAATTAAAGAACGACTCAAATAAAAGTAAACCTACAGAGCTCCATAATAATCGGCCCGTAATGGACGAAAATAAATTCTTCTGAAAAACCGATTTAAAAAAATTAGTTCAAAAGGGACTTAAATACAAAAAAAAATCTGAAACTGTATTTAATTTCCGATTTCTGTCGTCAAATTATATAGTGAACTTCTCTCAGGAATTACAACACTTTACTTCTAAAGTTAGTTTAAATTAACTTAACCAAATTACTTAATTCATGGCACTAACATATTCCGTAACGAGCATATTAGTGTCATGTATTACATTAGCACACATATATCCAGCTAGTTATGAGATAATTAAGAATATAATTTATTTACTATCACAAGATATGACTTTTATTAAATTATCCAAATATCAAACTGTGTGGATGCGTACGAAAGTATTGTCTACGATGTATGCCCTTGAGATAAATAAAACTTCGTTTGCTTGCTCTGTAGTGTGGAAAAGTTAAATTATGAGATTTGTAAAATCTCGCTACTCTTCGATAAAAATGAAATTTTGTAGATCAAACCAATTCTTTTATTTAAAATTCATTGCAGTAAGACTAAGAAAATAAATTTACTTCAATGTTCCATCAAAACGAATTTAGTGGAAAAGAATATTTAAATCAGAAAAACAAAAAAAATCTAAAAGCTAGTTTTTACATCCAATTAACTACGATGCCTCATCCAAAAACAAACAACTCATAACTCATAAAATAAGAATGAAATATTTTCAAGTCTGAAGTACGGAGAATGAAATATTCACAGACGAAAGACGCACATTAAGGAGAGAAAATATTTTTGTTTGTATTTTTACGTTTCACATGCCTTGGACGAGGCGAGGGCCTTTTTTTATGCTTTAGCTGACAGAAAACAAGGGTTTTGTACAAAATTCCGATGAAAATTTCGAAACAGTTATGTTCCCCGCCTCTAAAAAACTTCCATAAAACAGCAAAAAAGAGTGTTTCAAAACTCCCCCCCTCCCCTTTCGCTCTTGTCAAAATAACAAACTTGGCCAAGATTCTCTCTCTCTCTCCGAACTTGAAATAAAATAGAAATATAAAAAATCGCATCGACTTCGATACGTGCCTAAGAAGCTGATGAGAACGCCTTAGCTGGATGCCAGCTACGTAGCAAAAAAAAAGTTTGCATTTAAAGCCTCATGCTATATTCTATGTAAATGTTCGATGTATCCCTTCAGGCTACATGCCGGGAAATTGTAGATCCAGAAGACTCAGTCACCGTGTACGCCGGTAGCGTTCGCGGGAACAGTGGAGCAAGTCGGTATATTTTCGAATAAAAGGTTTTGGGCCCTCGAACACGTTTCAAAGAACCTGCAAAAAGGGATTCTAATTTTTTGTTTCAAAAAATTAAGCATTTCCTTTGAAGACAGCCTCGGTAAGTCAGAAAATGAGGAAGGTAATTTTTAACGTTATGTATTACATCCAAAGAGGATATTGTGTTTATTGGCGAGTGCAATAAACAAGAAGAAAGCCGCTGGAAGAAACTTTAAAAGATACTAACTGATAAAAAATTTTAGAATATTTAAAAGTCATTTTGCTACAGTGTTATAGTATTATTTTTTCTCCAAAAATACATTTATTTACACACATTTATAAACACATTTATTGTGTTTATTGGCGAATACAATAAACCAGAAGAAAACCGCTGAAAGAAACTGAGATAAAAGATACTACCTGATAAAAAATTTCAGAATATTTAAAATATCCTTTTGCTACAGTGTTATAGTATTATTTTTCCCCCAAAACACATTTATCTACATCCTCGAGTAGTTTCTTTAGAGCAGGTAAATAATATATTTTTCAAATATTTTAAATTTGTAATAAGTGTTCAGATTTCAAATTAATGCATCAAATCACTAGAGAAAATTGAATATGCTGGCAACCATTTATTAACATTTTGATTACTATTAAACTTTTGATAATAATACTGTTCGATATGGTGAACAATCGAGGACCAAAAATTTAATGACAACACAGCGTGTAACGTTTTATAAAACTGTTAACATAACAACCTCCAGTCATGCAATATAACAATTGCGACTATTGTAATTAAATCTTTAATAGTCATACACCCAAAATATTCATTTCTTCCTATCATAAATGCATACAGAAAATTTCTGCAATAATGAAAACAAATAAAATCACAGTTTCTCATATAATTAAACATTTAAACAGAACATAATTAAACAGAACTATTTGAAAATAGTTATTATGTACAATATGTAAGTTCATAAGAGAAGTGTTTAAAAATGGTTTTCCCATTAAAAATCAATGAACATTTAAGTTTTGTATAGTGTTTTAAGTTACTTGAAACTGTGTTTAAAATTATATCTTTTTGCAATGGCATATAATATTACATAAATATAGGCTGTAATGTTTTTAAAATGTTACATGATCTAATTATTAATGGAAGTATTAAGGTAAGATTAGAAGGAAATAAGTATGTCTAACCTTAATGGTTTAAAAACTCAAATAATATATATTTCAGTCTATAAAAAAATTATTATATCGTTTACATGAAATACGACTCTGTAATCAATTTGAACTTCTGCACAATCAATTTTATCATTCCATTGTAGAAAATTTGTACTTCATTTGTTTTTTAAGAACCAAATCCAAAATAACTTATTCAAAAAGAATCATTATTTTTTTTCTTCTTTTTCAGGAAAAAAAAATATGTTTACCCTTATACAATCATTTAAATCCAAATTTTTCAGGAAGTTAAGTTGCCTATTATGGTCTAATATAAACATCTTTTTAGCCAACAAAAATCTACTTTTTTATTGAATAAAAAATAACAGCAAAAAAGGTCACAGACATAAATGAAAAAATATGTTTTCCTGTAGAGAATCATACAAATCCGAGTTTTCAAAAAGTGAAGTAATATCCTATGGTACATAACAAACATGTTTTTTTTTGTCTTTTAAAACTGCTCTTTTATTGAATAAAAAAATAAATAAATAAAGTAATAGCAATAAATAAAAAAATAATAATGGTAATAAATAATATAAAAAAAATGTTTACCCGTACGAAATCATATAAATCTAAATATCTCAAAAATTGAAGTAGTGATGTGTGGTCAACAGTAAACATGCTTGTAGTCAATTAACAACTGTTATTTTATTGAATGAAAAGTAGCAATAAAGTAGAAAAATTAAAATATTATCAAAAAATATAAAACATATTAATAAAACTAGAAAAAAAATATCTGTTTACCGGTGTAGAATGATACAAATTCAATTTTTCTAAACGCTCAGTAGTAACCTATGGTCAATTATAAACACATTTTTAGTCAATAAATAACTGATGTTTTATTGAATAATAAAAAAGCAGTAAAATAATAGCAATAAATAAAAAAAATTATGTTTACCCTTATAGAATCACATAATTCCAAATGTTTCAAGAAGGGAAGTAGTCACCTATGATCAGTTATAAACTTGTTCTTTAGGCAATAAACAACAGCTTCTCAAGCAGAGTGCAAGCCAATAATACTTTTCAAAGTTTCATTGAACGCTATATGACAGAAATATAGTAAAAAAATAAGCATTTCTTTTCCGGAACATTCAGAAATTATACAGTTTCTTTCTATGACTGAGTTAGGTAAGAATTCCTAAATCCGAAGCCTCATGAACTTGAACCACTGTTTCTCAGAGAGGTTACTTTTTTACGTTCTTCTCAATCCGAATGTTCAGAAATCTGCATCCAAAATAATCACTACGCCACCTCACTATAAAAATATATAACTTTTGGAAGCTTTGTAGCTTTACTTATTCACCGCCTGGACTGCAGTTAAGTCACGGTTTCCCACCGAGACTGCTCCCTAACTCCCCGATATATTTATGTCAAGACGGAGCAAATCCAGAAATATATATGTTTCAGAAAATGATTTTCGCCTTTGGTACTTTTAGCCCCATAAATTTCTTATTTTAATACGTTCCAGAAAGAAGATATGGTTTATGATGTCTTTTGCTGTTGTTTGGTATTTTGTCTTTTTATGTTTATTTTAGTACTTCCATGCTTTACTAAATTCGAAAAGATACATGCATACATATATAAATATAAATATATATAAATAAATAAATAAATAATATATATATATATATATATATATATATATATATATGTATATTATATATATTATATATATATATATATATTATATTATATTTTACACCTGATATCTTATCATCCATACATATACAGTTTGAAAATTTTTCTTTTTGACGCCGAACATCATGAGTGGCAGTGTGCAATTATAAAGACATTAAGTATTAATAACTTGAGAAAAAATAACTTTAAAAGATTCATTGAAACATAGTCATGAAACACAATGTTCTAAATTCAAAAGTATTGCTAATTAAATTGGGTTGACTTTTGAATTCGAATAGTTTGAGTGGGCTTTTGGCAATTTCAACGTGAATTTCAACGGCAATTTTCGTAAATTCAACGTGAAAGCATTTTAGATAAATTTGCGATTTTTGTTTCAACCCTACTTCTTTATTAAGCTCTCCGCTGTCAAGTATGTTAAAATATAATAAACTAAGAATCACATATCTGTATACATTTCAAAATGATTATTTTTGTAATTCATTAAATGTGTCTTTCAAACCTTCATGTATGATGGCTGCATAACTTATGGTTGTATTCCTTCAAGTGTTGAAACAAATGTAATTTAATTTTTAGCTTACTACATTTATTTATATTTTTATATCTGAATAATTTATTAGAATAATGATTTTTTTCGAGAATTCCTGCCTAACAGCTTTAGTTCTTCCAAAATGTTTCACTGACGTTTGAATATTAATATTTACAATGAACAATATTTAACGTATTGCTACCATGATAAATGACCTGTTAACAATTTTGAAGATGTTAAATAGGGAGTCATAAGTAACTGCTATCATGAATCAATTTTAAAATCCGATATCATTAATAAGGTCTCCCAATTCGGTAACTAAATATCGAGATACAACAGGTAGACACATATAATGTTTCAAGAAATGCTATTAAAAATAAACATCTTGGTAAATTTGCAAGTTGATTATTCTGATGTTTTTATGAGAGACTGGGTTAGTGTATAGACACGGATTAGTTTTAGTTAGTTGCAATCTCCAGTTGAACTTTAATACTATGATATGAATGGAATATACCTCTTAATTGACTTTGCATAGAACATGGTTGCCCATTTTCATGATTATGAGTAGTACAAATTTCCCATTTTGTTACGTTGCCCATGTTATGAGTAGTTATTTAATTCTTTTTATACATTATTTTTTAAAAAGAAACAAATGGCATTATATCGAAGGAGTATAAAACCGTATATCATATACATGTATGATATACATGTGTATAAATTTTATACTTATTTGATATATTTTAATACTTTATAAATGTGTATAAATAAGGGATGCCTTCTAAAGCAGAATAACTTATTGTAAGATAAGTTGATTTCCCTTGGGTCCATATTACGTCAAGCGGAATGTGTTTGCCAATAACTGTATTGTGTGTTTATTACGTTAAAAAAATTGTGATAATATAGTCCAGTTGGTAGAATAAAAAAATTAAACGCAAAAATTCAAAAGCCTCTAAACTTGATATTGAGAATTTATTCTCATGGTTAATTAAAAATAGTATGACACAGTCATAATTAAATACGGCCAAAATACAAGTGCATAAATATTATGTTAAACTATTTTCTGAGACATATTTTACAAAGTCTTGCGTAATGAAAAACATGACGCAAAATTTATGTCGTTTTATAGTTTCACGTAAAGCTACGGAAATGCAGGGGAATTTTTATATCCTTTAAAACTAGGCAAATGAATAAATCTATTATAACATCTTGCTGCTAAGTAAAGATAAATGAAGTTAATATATGAAGATAAAGATTGCTCGACAAACAACTATCATAAGTTCATTACATATTTTTGACAAATATTAAATTTTCGTAAAGGTCTCTAAAATAAATTCATTAATGAACACACTACTGCAATAAGCAGGGGGAAGATTTTTTATTTAGTTTCCATACTCTTCCTTTCTTTCTAGTTTCCAATCGGTATTCTCAGAAAAATGATTTCCAAAACCTTAAGACTATCTCAGTGAACAGTTGACTGAGAAAAAGAGGTCGAATCTGGAGATATAAAGCAAGCAGGTGACCAGACAGCTAAAATATGATAACGTAGCGCATCTCGTGATTTGGCAGTTTGAAAGTGCATAAAAGCTAGATTTTTAAAAAATAAAACAGAATATTGCCGAAATAAGTACAATTCAGATGACATTTATTATGTTATCAACGCAGTCACAGTGCTGATAGGTTGTTTACCGACATGTAGTGAATTTGTGGTAGGAATTTCATTTGATAAAACTAAGTTTATTGTAGCGATGCCCACGCGATCTGCTTGTAATGTTGTTTCCAGTCCCCTTGGTGTAGGAAAGCCTACACCAAGTTCAAAAGACCCAGATCCTCAAATCCTACGTCCTTTGCGAAGGGTAGTAAGCAGTTTCACTTTAGGTCGAGGTACCACTAGGGCTGAAGTCTGACTTGACCTCGAAGAACATCGGTCCCGTAATTTTGAACCGAGTGAAGTGTCGAGACCAGAACACTTGACTCCGCACCTCCAGAGGTAAATTTGAGAACTTGGAGGACATTGTAGCCACGACCTATTTTACGTGCCCCGGCCACCATTAGTGAACACAGCGGTGGATTTTCAGCTACGAACATCGAACCAGGGACCTTCAGATCATTGGTCCGCTGCTCTTGCCAGCCGTGCCACTGCGCTCACTCGTAATATTCGTGTTTAGTGGAAAGTTGCAGGTTAGTACTTTTTAGACTTGTTAGTACTTGTTAGTACTTGAGAGATCTCTCCTTGTTTATAGGCTCAAGATAGAGTGATAGAAAATCCTTCTGTTTGTTATTTCGCGTTTCTACTTTTTATTACAAAACTCTTGAGAGTCATCAGGGTGATACTTGGTAGAATCACAGATTTTAGTGAGGGTACACCCATTAGATTATGCCAATCAAGAGAAAAATATAAAATAAATAAAATATGCTGTAGTATTTTGTTTGAGAATGGGTGAAATTAAAATTAAAGAAAACACTGAAAATCCAGAAATTCATATGAAATGTTAAATAAAAAATAAGTATGAGAGAAACTATTTTAATATGTTTCTACCGACATCCATCAATTATGTTTTCCTGGAAATCATATTCTGCCTCTGAAATAAATAAATTATTGATCTTAACGCATAAGTATTCACAATATAAAATTTCTGACAATATTATATGTTTAAAATCAGCAATGTAGAAGCTTGAAGCAGATTTTTTTTTTGTGTTTTGAATTAGAGGTCGCCTGTAAACATATTTCTTGTCCGTTTCTAATTTTAAATTCAACGCTAATAGCGGAGCATTAAGAAAGTAGTATAGTTGTAAAAACTAATAAAAATACTAGAGATTCTTGGACTCTTAACTCATACCCTACATATTTTTCTTTGGCCCTAGGCTTCATATCCATCAATGACCTGTCGCTTTAATCCATCACTGTCATTGTCAGTTTATTTCAGACAGATCCTTCATTTGGGATTATGAACAAATATATATATTTTTTTATTTCCAAGCAAAAGTAAAAAAAAAAGATAAAATGGACCATTAAACTTCTTTTATTTTCAAGTGTCGGACTTCATCTGAATGAGGTCAGCAATAATCACTTTCAAAGACTGTCACCATTGATACTTACGTAAATATATGATGCGAAATTTGATTTCTCTTCGGGAAGAACATTTGAGAAGAACAAACATCCGCATTTAAAAGAAAAATCATGACTTGTATTTTTTTTTCAGATCAGAAAAGTCACTTTTACTTCACTGAATTTTTATTAGATTTGAAAATATGCAACATCCACCATTGTGTTGTTTTAACTAATAAGAGACCGCTGTTTGGAGCAGTTGAACTTCTTTTTTATATAATGTAATTTATGTAAATGTAAAGACTTATTGGTAGATCTGTTGTCTTAACAAAATCACAACACTATTTGTCAATTTTAAACATTTAATTATAATACAATAGTTCATAGATTTCAGGCACTCAGTACCTCAATCAATCAAAAAAAAGTACATCGGCCACACCAGTCCCCGGGTCGTCTAACATCAAAAGCTGCTTTACATCAGAATGAATTGTCTACGGTTACCGTTAACTCAAATCTTGCAGTTGCAGTCAAATGGAAAAATTAAGTGACTACAGATTTGTGTTTGGACTTATCCGAATAATTTTCAAAAAAGCAAATTTCATATATGTTTGAAACTGTCTTCAAGTATAATGATTTCTTAAGCCTTATTTTTAATATTACCCTCTTATGAAATCATTTAAGCACTTAACTTTCATATTAAAGAATATGGAGATGTAAAATTTAAGTTTTGGAAATAAAGGACAGTTTTTCTTCTATGAAAATCAACTTAATAGATGCTTTGATTTTTTTTCAAATATTTAATATTTATTTAGAAACTAAAAACCAAGACAACAGCAGTACTTGTTGTGGAATATATGTGAAGATGACACTTTTTTCCAACGCGTCAAGAAAATTTAATCTTGTCGTCTAAAGGACATACTAGTTTATGATATCTAGACTGTAATGTTTATGATATCCTACTGCACATGAAACAAAGGGATGGATAAAAATTGTGAGTAAACGAATGGAAAGTAAATTCTTTGAGACTTTTGTTAACATAGGCGATTTAGTCTGCTAGGATTATCCAAAGCCCAATTTCTAAACCAAGTAACATAAAAGTTTTCTAAGTGTGAGTGATATTTAAAAGTCTGAACATATGTTTACTAGTAGCGTTGTCTCTTTTCAGGTACGCACTGCACTAACGAAGTTATAAATAAGTTTATTCCGTAAACTTAAATGTTCAAACATATGTAAACTACAGTTATCATGCATCTATAAAACTTTTTATTGATTTAGCCTACAGCTTTTTTCTAGCCTATGGAAAACAAAACCAAGTATTTAAGTTAGTTTTAGGGTTAAAACTGTTTAATAAAAGAAGGACATTATCAGCCATTTCTGGATATCTTTTAGACTAGTTTTTTTAAGCTAATGGTAGCCATACTGTACACTTGTAAAATCAAAAATCGGTAGAGGAGAGCAGTTTTTGAATGTTACTAGGGGACAAAACATCGAGTCAAACTGATCATCTGGTAATCGAATGCTTCTGTTCCATATTCTGTCCAGGGCTATATCCTATCCATATTAACTGGTTCCCGCACAAAATAACTTTAAAGTTATCCTAGAAACTGTAGTTTCTAGCAGAAAGAAAGCATTAAGTCAGAATATTAGAGGCGTTTTGTATCTCCAAAATACATATTCTGAAAGAGACACCAAGAACGAACAAACTGCACTTTGGAAAGACAAGATAATATTTCCTTTTTTTAAAAATTGAAATTATTGTTATAATAGCAATATCTTGTAAAATATCATAAAATGGTTTTATACCTTTCATCAGTTGAGTAACTAAATGCTCCAGTTCTTAAACTTAAAGGCCGAGACTCTTTATATAAACAATTTCTATGTCATGGGATAAAACCATCTGAAATTCTTGAAGAAAAAGGAAGTTTTATTACTCTACTTAATTTTGAGAAAGAAAACCCATTCCAAAAATAAAAGTGAGGAAACTCCCATCAGTTGGAGATGATAAGAAATATTTTAACTTGGTCCGCAAGTCAGTTTTAACTGTTTTTGGATGAAGACCTCAATTTGAATCTTTTCTCTAGCTATCAAGAATCCTTCTTTGATTTATAACGGGTTAATTTTCTTCCGCCCTAATGTAGGGTAGATATTTTATATGCAGTTTTTATAGATCAGAAATTCAGTGTACGTTCAATAACATATTTATAGATCTTTTAGATGTAATTGAACTTACATTAAATTGTGTGAATACGTAAGGAGTGAAAAGCTTTACGCTGATAGATTTGCAGAATATTAACAGTCCAACTACGGAAGGGCTTATATAATTCGTATCAACTGATACAACATTTTAATCCAAGGAATCTATTTAAATTTAATTTATACTTTTAATTTGAATTTTAATATTAGTAGGGATTAGTTTATTATTATTTTCTTTATTCGTGCTTTTTTTTATGTATCACGAGGAATTTAAAAAAGATAACAGCCCAACAACAGGGATACTTGTATATTTCATATCAACTGGTACTGCGTTTTTAATCCATTTAATCTGTTTAAAAATGAACATGTTCTTTCTCAATTAAATTTTAACATTAGTAGAGATTAATTTATTCTTTTGTCTTCATTCATGCAAGGGAAATTTTAAAAAGACAATTGTTTATTAAAAACTTTTGACATTTCTCATATTTTCAGTTAACAAGTGCCTGTTATAATATGCACATTTTGCCCTGATTATATGTTGTAATATGTAATTTTAAGTTATCTGCAAAATAATTTTTTTATGTTTTTAAGATATTTCAATAATTTCGCATGCATATCAACAATTTATTAGAATAGATGATGCATCATGTAAAAGTGTACTAGTACATATCAATGTTTTCTTTAATTGCATGCAAGTATAATACATATTAGTGTATTCCTTTCTTATATAAACATCGTCAATATCAATGCAATCCCAAAAGAGAGTTATAAGTAAAATTAAATATTTTCTGGTGTAATTAAAACAATGATAAATGATTTCAATTACCATAGACATTATGAATTATTAATGATTGGAATATTAAACGTATATAAAAGTGACGTTGTGATAAAAGTAAAAAAAAAAACAGACTAAAAATACGCAAATAACAAACAAGATGTATTCTTGGAAAAAAAGTATAAATTTAATATGAATAAATGAAAGTATAATTGAAGAAATGCTAATCCCCCCCTCCCTCACTACACGTGCTTCCATAAATGCCATTTCCAAAAGACGAAATTTATTATGCAGTTTCATAATTCTTTCTTATGTTTAGTTGTAACCTAAATACTTTCAGAAGAGGGAGCACACTTCATATCCATCAACGGTCTGCCAGTTTCATTTATCACTGTCTTTTCACTTTTCCGTACTTCTCTCTTCATCTTCGTTTTCAATGCTTCTCCCCCGCTCCTCGAGATGCACACGGGTGTGAGATGGAAAAAGATGAAGCGTGGAAAGAAATAAAAAATGTACATGCTTGGGATTATACCGAGATGGTTTACATTAGACGCTTCACTGACATTGCCAGGAACTCAACAGGGAGGGAAGATGTGCAAAGCCCGTACAGGAACATGTATAAAAAAATTTGCATTCCTTGAAAGTCGAGTAACCTCAGGCGTTATTCTCGTATTTTATAATATGCTTTCCCAACTACAAGTATAAAATAAATGTTTCAACAAACACATTATACAGCAATACTTTTTTTCTTTAATTTATTATACAAGAAATCTACATTTTTGAAAATAGAGTAATCTCTGGCATGAACTTTGTATTTATTTTATTATGTTTTCCAATCTCCAATTATAAAATTTGAAGTTTCAACAATTACATTTATTCCGCAATTTTTTTTTACTTTAATTTATAATAGTATAAGAAATCTACTTTTTTATGTAAACGAGTAATCTTGGGTGTTATTCTTGTAATTCATGATATGCTTTCCAAACTACAGGTATAAAATAAATGTTTCAACAAACACATTATACAGAAATATTTTTTTAACTTTAATTTAATATATAAAAAATCTGCATTTTTGAAAATCGAGTAATCTCTGACAATTGTTTTGTATGTATTTTATGTTTTCCAAACTGCAATTATAGAATTTTTAACAATTATATTTATACAGCAGTATATATATTTTTTACTTCGCATGAGTTTTGTATTTATTTTATGTTTCCCAAATTGCAATAATCGAAGTTTCAACAATTACATTTATACAGCAATATATATATTTTTTTACTTTAATTTATAATAGTATAAGAAATCTGCTTTATTATATAATCGAGTAATCTCAGGTGTTATTCTTCTATTTCATTATATGCTTTACAAACTACAGGTATAAAATAAATTTCACAACTAACACATTATACGGCAATATTTTTTTAACTTTAATTTATTATATAAAAAATCTTCATTTTTTTAAACAGAGTAATCTCCGGCATGGACTTTGTATTTGTTTTATTATGTTTCCAGAACTGCAATTATAAAATTTGAAGTTTCAACAATTACATTCATTCAGCACTAATTTTTTTTTTAACTTTAATTTATAATAGTATAAGTAAGCTGCTGTTTTATATAATCGAGTAATCTCAGGTGTTATTCTTGCATTTCATTAAATGCTTTCCAAACGACAGTTATAAAATAATGTTTCAATAAGCACATTATACGGCAATATTTTTCTACTTTAATTTATTATAGAAGAAAGCTGCATTTTTGAAAATCGAGTAATCTCTGGAATGAACTTTGTATTTATTTTTATTTTTTACAAACTGCAATTATATGTAAATATCAAAGCTTTAACAATTACATTTATACCACAATATTTTTTTTTACTTTAATTTATAATAGTATAAGAAATCTGCTTTTTTCAGATAATCTTGTAATCGCAGGTGTTAGTCTTGTAATTCATTATATGCTTTCCAAACTACAGGTATAAAATCAACGTTTCAACAAACAGATTATACAGCAATATATATATATATTTTAATTTAATTTTTTATATGAGAAATCTGCATTTTAGAAAATCGAGTACTCTGTAGCAGTAACTTTGTATTTTTTTATTTTGTTTTCTAAACTATAATTATATAATTAAACCATCAGAGTGCGCGCTTATTTATAAAGTGCAACATTTTCATAATTTTGAATGGCTTGTTTTACATGTAAGGTTTGGATGTTCTAAGCAGTTTCTATTTATAGCTACACCCTTTCTAATATGCAGGTCTGATTTTATGACCTTTGTATTCCTTCCCATTAATTTTTAATCGGGATTCCAACAGAGGATACTTGTATTTGTTGCACTCTGTGCACAGCGCGCCTGGTCACGTAAGAAAATATTCCTTATTTAATTTTTGGTTCTTTCGCTAAAATAATTCTAAGCATTTACAAAGTTGCTTTTCTATGATTATAAATTTAAAAAGGGAAATCAAATAAATGTCCTGATGAAGTTTTAAATACTAAATAATATTAATAATTTTGTTCCCGATGTTAAAAGAAATTTTACTTTTCGTAGCATAGACACATTGTATTCCTATGCTGCGAGAAAAAAATAAGGATTCATACTTTTGTCGACAATGCATGATGATGCAATAGTGGATGACGATCCTGGTAAATCAGCGATTGTACTAGATTACAATACGACAAAAGCAGGGGTTGGTGTAGTGGATCAAATGTGCAGCTATTAACCAGTATCCCGCATATCCCGAAGATGGACTCTCTCGTTGTTTTTAGGTTTTTGGACATGATAGGAATCAATTCGCAAGTTGTCCTAAGATTCAATAAACCGGACAGTTTTTAAAGAAGGTGATTGTATCTGCATTCTTTGGGCAAAAATGAAAGGAAAGTGTAATATATATGCGGAAGGCGAACGGCTAAATAATGTAACCTACGATAAAGTGTGATAAATGTAATATTTTTTCATGCAAGGTTCATTGAAAATCCGTACTATATGTTTGTGAAGTGAAGAAATTGAAGAAAACTGAAGAGAATTGAACAAATTATTTGTGTTTTAAAAATAAATTTTAATTTTTTATAAAAATTTCTTATTATTAATTTTTGGCCTTTAATTATAAATAATCTCAATATCATCAACATTTTATATCTTGTCATAAGACGCAGAATTATTATTTCCAATTTGAAAAAAAAAGTTTATTATAAAAGGAATAATCAAAGTTTAAAGAGCCGTTGCACTTTATGCAACGCGCGCCTGGTGGTGTTACCAAAAATTGGCGTGCCCGCTGAAGGGTTAAACGTTTGAACAATTACATTTATGCATCAATATTCTTTAACTTTACTTTATAATATAATATATTTGCATTTTTTAGATATTCGAATAACCTCAGGGTTAATCTTGTGTTTCATAACATGCTTTCCAAATTACAGGTATAGAATAAACGTTTTAACGAATACATTAAACTGAATTTTTTTTAAACTTTCATTCATTACTCAAGAAATGGGAATTATTTAGATAATCGAGTATTCTCAGGCGTTATTCTTGTATTTTATTACATGCTTTCAAAACTACAGATATTGAATAAACTTTTCAACACATACATTATACGTATATTTTATTTTAGTTTAATTTATTCTATAAGAAATCTGCAATTTTGAAAATTTGTATGTTGTAATATGTTTAACTTTATATACTTTATTATCTTTTCCAAACTATAATTATAAAATTTAACGTTTCAACAATTGCATGTATACAGCAATATTTTTTAAACTTTAGTTTATTGTATAAGCAATCTGCATTTTTCAGAAAATCAAGTAATATCTGTCATTAGCTTAGTATTTTTTTAAAAGCTTTTCAAAATACAAGTACGAAATAAACGTTTAAGCACATACATTTACGCAGCAAATTTTTTTACTTTAATTTATTACATAAGAAATCTTAATTTTTGAAAATAAGTTAATCCCTGGCATTAACTTAACATTTTATTAATATGCTTTTCCAAACTACAATAATAGAATAAACTTTTCAACAATTGCATATATACAACAATACTTTTTACTTGTATTTGTTATATAGGAAATTTTCCTTCTCGAATGTCGATTTCTCATTGGTATTAATTTTTTAATTTGCAAAATAAATTTCACACTAAAGTTAGAATAAAAGTTTCAACAAATGCACTTACACAGCAACATTTTTTAAATGAATACTTGACATAAGTAAATTGGTTTGTCGAAAATAGATTAATCCCTGGAATTACTTTTTTATTTTACATTAAAATTTTAATATTACAATTTTAGAATCAATATTTCAACAATAAGAATAATACATCCGTAATTTTATCTTTAATAAGTTATATAAATAAACTTTATCGATTGTATGATCAATTTTCATGGGGATACAGGATTTATTCAAATAGAAGTCAAATATATGATTTTTTATGTTACATCTTACAGAGTACAACATAAATAAATCTTAAATGAGTCTTTTAAAATTTTAGAAATTTAGTAACTTCTTTTTTCTAATGTGGAAGCACTTTGTCACGAGACATTTTCCTTTTGTTTTTCTTCAGGATAAAAACAATAATTTAAATTTAGTAACTAATGGGTTGATTTTTATGCTGGAAAAATCTCAAAAAATTGACCCTGAAGTTAATTTTTGTTTCTTATTCCCAGTTCAAAAACGACTTAAAAACATAACAAATGATATATCTATTTTTCTTAAAAAATGCAAGGACAAGCTTAACATGGACAAAAAAAATACGGACAGGAAGAATAAAGAACTTCCATGGTACATTTTGGTAGTACATAATCTATGCTTATTTAAATTAAAACCAATAAAAAAAATTAAGTGAATGTAACTGTTTTTTAGCTTTCAATATAAGGTTTTTTAAAAATTTCATACGACTTTTTAATTAGCCGCTAATGAAGATCAATTTGCTTTTTTTGACTGACTTACAGCACGCCAGTATGCTTTTACATAAAGTTCCTCATTAACATCAATGCCTAGCCAGTATCCAAACAGGTTCTGAGTCTAATTAAAGCTGCAATCTCACACATGGTTTGCCTCTTTAAAATGGTTAATGACGTGACATTTAATTACTTTTTAGGTTGTGGATAGCATGCTAAACTTTTCAGCCATACACATTTTCTTTATTCACCTTTCAATTTTGATAGATGTTACAGAAATAATTTTTAGTAAACTAGATCTTCCATCGTATCCATCTTGATATTCTTCTGTATTTTACTGTGCATTTATTTAATTTGAATATACATACAAATATATATATATATATATATATATATATATATATATATGCATACACACGCAGGAATTTGTACGTGTATTTTTTCAATATTACAATATTAATACTTTCTCTAGAATGAATGCGTCTTGATGCAACTTAGACCATTTTTATTACATGCACGGTCTTCTTTCTTTAAATATTTCCATGAGCGTTTTTACATCAAAACCGCTGTAAAATGTCTTTTGGCAATCACCTTTTATGCCAATGAACCATATGACAAAAACTCCCTTTTCTACTCCATTCCAAGCCATCTGACGTAGATACACTCCAGCAGCCTCCCCTTGTCTACGTACGGTGACGTCACTATCAGATGAGGGCTACGGGGGGGAGTGTCGAATGATTTATGACCCTCACCATGACAGGGAGGGCCTTAGGGATGCTGCTGCGCGTTTCCTCTACGTAATGTTTATAAATTGCGCCAGCAGTATATATTTAAAAGCGAGGATCAGTTTTATAAAAGCTTTCAAAACTCTTTATTTATCTACAAAAATTCAGAATTTTGTTAGCGAATAGATTAAAGTTTGAAGCCTAATTTCTGTTAATTATTTTAACTACCGAAGTGTTAATGTTTTAAATGGGAGCTCTCAGTGAAATGAACTTTGTTTATGAAAATTTAACGACACTAAATAACCGAAAAGCAAGGATCTCTGAGGAGAATCTAATAACCCGGAGAGTTTGCTGAAACATTTACACACGGAAAAATTGCCGCAATTAACCGGCGTGTTATACATAGGGCGATTGCGATAAAGAGCGAGGTCTGTTACGGTTGAAATTTGTTTCAATGAAATTGAAACGATTCACGAACATGCTTAGAACATTGTTAATGAATGAGAAAAAATGTTTCTGCCATTCCCAGTTTCCCCGCTCAAAGCAGGTTCGCGTGAGTTACATATTGTTTTGAGAAAAATATTTCTAATTAAAAGACTTTTGCGCAGAGATAATATGGACCAAATGACATGATAAACTCTTTGGCAGAGAGAAAGATAAAAAATATGGGAAAAAGAGAAATGCACAAAAGCCAAGCTTAAGAATGGGCGCCGGATATTCTCGAGGTACTCACATTTACAGTCCTTTGGGCTACTCCAATCTTGAAAAAACGTCTTGTATGAACCTTCACGAATCTTGTAAGAACCTTCACGAATCTTGTAAGAACACTCTTTATGATTTTTAAATTTTCAGTATTGACTCATTTTTTACGTACATGAAAGTTCACTATAGAAAATTATTTCTCATTAAAAGACTTTTGCCGCACAGAGAATATGGGACAAATGACATGAAAAACTCTTTGGCAGACAGAAAAATAAAAAATATGGCGAAATCAGAAGTCAAAAAAGCCAAGCTTAAGAATGGTCGCCGGACATTCTTGAGGTAGTAACATTTACAGTTCTTGGGCAATTACAATCTTGTAAGAAACCCCACTAATCTTATTCACATTATTTTTTTCCTTTAGATCAATGTATCAGGGTACAGACCATATATGCTATTCGATTTTGAGGATTTTCACATTTTCAGTATTGATTCATTTTGTACATGCATGAAAGTTCACGATAATACATGTCAAACAGCTGGCCGATACGCAACTAAATTATATATATATATGTGTGTGTGTGTGTGTATGTATATATATATATATATATATATTTATATATATATATATATATATATATATATATATATATATATATCTATATAAATATATATATATATATATATATATATATATATATATATATATAAATATATATATATATATATATATATCTATATAAATATATATATATATATATATATATATATATATATATATATATATATATATATATATATATATATACAGTGGAATCTCGATCTATCGTTTTCAAAGGGACCGACTGAACTAAACGATGGATGCGGGAAGACGATAGATGCGGGAACATACAAAAAAGTATTAACGCACCTTAAAGTTTGATATCCCTAAAATATATTTACTCCAATAGATAAATGCATACATACCCGTAGTGTAATTGAAGATAAAATTCCAAAATTGTACTGAAATCCAAGATAAAAATAATAAAAAACAGAAATATACTTAGATACACAGGAATTTTGGTTCAAATAAAAGTCCTTACTCTTTGTTCGTTTTTTGGCAGTTTTCTCTCCACAAGTAAACACTATTTTTTCCGTGTTGCAAATTGAATTCTTTCCGGTATCGGTTATTGTGTGAGAGTATAAAGAAGCGTCAGCCGTGAATTATTTGTAACTAGAACCATTCCGTTGCACTGCATGTGGTCAGACGTAAGACCACCAGGAAGTTCATCGGCCAATGTAGAATGCAGTAATCAGAGACTTCTCACACCCTAGACCGAACAATAGGGCGCCTCCATCCCAAGGCCAAGAGAACGAGCCAGAGGACAGCAGGAACCGCTCCGGTCTGCTCACTGTGAGCCATTACTGATAAGAACAGAAATATTGAATAGTCGGACAATTTGGAATGAGCTGCCGAAAATAGGATAGTTCCAGGGACTAAAGAATTCAGGAACACCAACGACGAACAAATAATGGGAGTGGCACAATAACGCGAAACCAGGCTAAACAGGAGAGAAAAAGATTACGAGACAGTGTATCTCAAACGTTCTGCTCATTGTTTAATTAGATCGTCATTCTACCTCAATCCAAACATTTATATTTCAGGTTCAGTTATTATGAAAAGACTATCGATCCGATAAATTAATATAAAACTGCGATATTCTGAACGAATATTGCGGGAATACGATGGATCGAGGAACGGTCCATGCGGTCTGTTTTTGCTTGTTTCTATGGAATTTATTCGGGATGGGGTGAAATAAACGATACATACGGGAAAACAATCGTTCGGGGAACGATCGATCGAGTTTCCACTGTGTGTGTATATATATATATATATATATGCAAATATATATATATATATATATATATATATATATATATATTTAAATATATATATATGTATATATATATATATATATATATATATATATATATATATATATATATATATATATATATATATATATATATATATATATATATATGTGTGACATTTCACCCCCTGATTCCATAACACATTCAATAAGCACAAAAAACGAGGCAAAGTTCTATAAAATTGCAGTCCTTTTATTCAGAATAGTTGGGAGCGGATATCAGAGCGTCCTTCTAGCATGACGCGGAACATACAAGTCTTTTCACATACACAGCCAACAACAGACTGCCTGCTCTCTTAGTCAGGGTCTGTACCAAAGTCAGCGACTGTTTACATGAACACAGATGTTTTTCGTGGGTGGTATACTACTAAAGAGCACATTGGGTGCGTTTTATCTTTATGATATTGTTTGACACTTTTGATCCTTTATCTCTGGCACCTGCAGCCATTATCTCTGAGATATTGTGAACTGCGGATTTTAGATGACTAGAGACGGGGTTTGGGTTACTCCTTCTGGGCGGCATGGCTAATAATCCTATCAACTGAAAAGAATTTATTGTGTTATTTTCCCCACTGGAATTTGCAGATGTTCACTTGCTTTTGGGTGGGCTATTCCTGAGAGAAAGGGTCCTCTCTTAACAGATGTGGGACCCGAATTATAGAAATAGACGAGATTCAATTTATAATGTCAAGACTCAACTTATAATGTCACATCCCCCCTCCCAAGAGGCTATCATCCTATGCCTGCATAGGGTGAGAGACACCTGAGTGTGAGTATGTTGGGACCTCACCTAATTCACTCTGCAAGATCAACATTATAAGTTTTACTACCTCAAATTTTTAAGTTAAGTCATAATCGATATAAAACTCTTGATCTGCAGTATCAAGCTCTTTATATCGACATACGTTAGCTGGAATTATAAATCTTTCCGTCCCTCTGGGGAAGTTCTCCACCTATCTAAATTCCTCCATCTCCAGTCATCGTGTTCAATACCATAACAATACAATTACTTGTCCTCAAATTAATAGGTGCACAATTACAACAATAGTCTAATAGTAATTAAAAAGTACATAATTATAACAATATTAGTGGGAGAATAAAATAATAAGGTAATATACTAGTATAGACATGAAAATAATAACATAGAAATGGCAAGTGATATGGCATAATTGAATCTCTCTGCAAATACATCAATAGTCTGGTAATAATTATGAATAAAATAAGGTATAAGATAATATAATGGTATAGCCATGAAAAGAATAACATAGAAATGGTAATGGATATGGCTTAATTGAATCTCCATGCAGATACATTATACCGAAAATCAGTTCTAATTCAATAGTAATCTACATGAAATCCTACACAAAAACAATTCAATTCTGATACTTGTAAATCAATGCTAAATCAATACACAGAAATGATACATTAAATACTTCAATTCAGGTAAACGTAACTCAACATTAATTAAATAGGAAAACATATTGACAATCACGCACTAAATTAGTTCAATTCAGAAAAATATAACTCAATACTATTTACACTTCTAGAGCACTGGTTTACTCGGATAATAATTACTATTTATACATTCACAATAATGCCAGTATGATCATAAAATAGATAATATGATAATAGTGCGTAATAATGAAAAAGAAATAACAGGTGATATAATATAATAAAATCCTTACTAAGACACAAATATATCATATGAACACAATGCTTTTTACAATTATTAGATTATTCATCTCTTTCATTCCACTTAAATTCTCTCATGTTTTTTAATTCACTATATTCTTTAATACAGGGGAATAATTTCTATTTTTCTTAACCTCAAGATCTCTTTCCTATACTCTTTTAGATCTCTACATTGAGCGAAAATTAATCCTTTCACCCTTCCAGTATTCATCTCTCTCAAGCTCAATTTTTCAATTACCTTATCCTTCTAACCTAGCTGTAGTGTTCTGACTTATGATGACATCTGCTAATCAGAGTACTAATTTCTCATGATAGCTTGTCTTTGAATAAGCCTGTCCTATTTAAATGAATTTAAGATTCTACTGAAAGGTACAAATTTCCTCCTTCCATTTTTTCCCTTAACTTCATAATTAAAAAATAATAAAATAATTCTGACAACTTCAGCTAGTTTGGTTAAGGTATAATTATTATTCGTCTCTTTTTACACACTCAAAGGAATCGGGGACTCGCTTTTTCACCTCCCCCTCTAAAACACTACTCGTCGTTTGACCTACTTCTGTTGGGTGGGGTCAGGGTTCACACTGTTACTCCTAGCACGCTCGGGTTGTTTATCCGCTATCAGCTGTTTGGCGACTGGGGTTTCTTTTCGCCTCTCTAGGTTGTTTATCTGCTATCAGCTGTTGGGCGACTGGGGTTTCGTTCCTTCACACAATTCAAAATTCTGTGCTGAATTAAAATATCGTAGCCTAGATGCATGAATTACGTCGACGTCTGTTTTCGTCAGTGGGTTTCGCTTATTAATTTCATATGTCACATCGGATAATTGTTTTGTGATTGTAAAAGGCCCCTCGTACGCTTGGGTTAGTTTGCGAGTGTTGGGGTAATGAAATGTCTCTATCATGACGGTATCACCTACTTTAAACGGGGAGTTTTTGAATTTTTTATCATACTGTACCTTGTTTTTCTGATGGTCAATGATAGTTTTTTCGTATGCAATCTCTCTCGCCCTATCTAAATCTGGGTAAATCTTAGTTTCAGCTAATGGAGAAATGTATGGGGAACATCCATATAATAGATATATTGGCGGGAATGAGGTAATTTGATGAGGGGTATTATTGTAATCTACGGTAACCTGTTCTAGAACTTTCGGCCAGGGTGTTTTCTGTGTATCCTCATTAATTTTACAGCGCATTCTTTGCATAATGGTGGCTCCTACTCTCTCCTGTTTCCCATTGCTTTCAGGCCTATGAGAGGCGGTCAAAATTTGTGATATATTATGGTTTTTTAAGAAGTGTTTAAACTTGGTTGATGTGAATGCGGCGTTTCTGTCACTTAATAATTTCTTTGGTTTGTTAATCTGAAAAATTTGTTTTAAGCAATTAATGTATGTGTCTGTAGTTGAGGTGGTACTTGCGAATGTCCAGATGTATCTTGTGCTATGGTCCATTACACAATGTAGATATTTTTTCCTTGAATTATAATATCCTAGACCTCCGATAGTGTCAATAGACATTAATTCGAACGGTAGCTTTGCGGGAGGTAAAGCCTGTAATAATCCAAATCTCTTTTGATGTGATTTTTTGTTTAGCTGACATATTTCACAATATTTTACATAATTCGCTATGTCAATAATAATAGTATCCCAATAATAAATAGGTGATAATATTTGTATCATTTTTTGGATCCCAGGATGGCCAAATTGAAGATGTGCTGCTGTCAATAATTTCAACCGTAATGAAGTAGGAATAAATATTTTGGTCAAACCCTTTTTCTGGATAGTCACTACATTATCTCTTTTCTGAAATCTCGGATTATGGGTATTGTCTGCCTGTTGGTGTTCTTCTATTTCGTCTAATGTTATCAAATTGATTTGTTGTTGGACAAAGTGGGAAATCGGCTGTCTACTCAAAAAATCTGCTTCGTGATTGGTCGAACCCTTCTTATATTTTATGTCGTAGTCGTACATTGATAACTTTAGGGACCAGCGGAATAATCTTCCTGTTAAGTGTTTAATGGATTTCAGCCATACTAAGGCGGCATGGTCCGTGAAAATGGTGAATCTAGTTCCGTGCAGATAGCAGTGAAATTTCTCAACAGAGTCAACAATCGCGAGACATTCAAGTTCCGAAGCACTGTAGTTCTTTTCGTATGGTCTTAAACCTCGTGAATGATATGCTACAGGGTGTAGTGTTCCATCAGGGTACTCCTGTTTTAGGACACATCCTATCCCCTCTCCTGAAGCATCCACAAATAATTTACAAGGGTAATTTGGATTATGTATGGTTAGAATCGGTTTGGAAATTAGTGACATTTTAAGTGTTTCGTACGCTTGTTGACGTTCGTCGTTCCAGTCCCATTTAACGTTCTTTTTTAATAACTCATTTAGGGGTTTTCTCAATTTAGCGTAATTTTTGATAAATTTGTTGTATACATTGACACTCCCTAAAAATCCTTGGAGTTGTTTTACGTTTTTTGGTGGAATTAATTTCTTGATAGTTTCTATGTTTGAATTATTTGGCGACATCGTACCCTCTCCAATCTCATATCCTAAAAAGGATATTTTCTTTTGCGCTAATTGGCACTTTGATAACTTTAATTTAAGATTTTCTTGGACACAGATCTGGAATATTGCTCGGAGATGCTCTAAATGTTCTTCCATAGTATTTGAGAAAATGATTAAATCATCAAAGTAGTTCAGTGCGAAGTTAACTCTATGTTTGTTTAATATATGTCGCATGGTTCTTTGAAAAATCGCGGGAGAATTTTTAAACCCATAAGGCAATACCTGAAATTGATATAACCCATAGTTGCAGGTGAAGGCTAATTTTTCTTGACTCCCCTCCTCTAAAGGAATGTGCCAGTAGGCTGAAGCAATATCTAGTGAGGAAAATATCCTAGCTGTACTCAATTGGTCCAAAGGTGATCAATTCGGGGTATTGGCTCTCTGTCCGTTTTACATATCTCATTTAGTTTTCGGAAATCTATACATAGTCGGGTTTTTCCTTCTCCTCTCTTGTGGGCCAGGGTGACGGGGCTACTGTAAGGTCCATGTGAGGGTTTGATTATTTTATGTTTTAACAATTCGTCGATTTGGGTCTTAATTTCTAAATTGTCTTTTTGCGACGCTCTATAGGGCCTCAAAGCTATAGGTAATTCTGATGTGGTAATAATTCTAGCAGGCTCCATATTTACTCTCCCAATATCATATTTACTTTTAGCAAAAATACCAATAAACGATGACAATAGAGGAATGAGCTCCGACGATAGATTCATGTTAGCAAATTCAGGTAATTTATCCTGAATGGCATTCTGAGTCTTAGAGTCTTCAGTCAAATCAAGTGTCTTCCTGATTTGCATAGACGTTTTTGGATGCTCATGTTCTCCATTGCCATTCGTTAGCATTATATCATCACAATTATTTTCAATACGACCATAATATAATTTAGTACAGTTATTATCATCAGGATATTCATTTATCAATTTACTCGACTTACATATATCATCACACTCACTTATAACAGAACTATAATACTTTTTAGCACAAATCATATCATTAGAATTTTTAGTTACTCCCTTACTTGGGTTATATTGGTTATCTACAATTTTATTAGAATTATAAAAATATTTCGTCTCTATGAATATGGTACTCTCGACATCCTCCTGACTCTCATTGTTATTATTATTCTTATTTTTTATATTAGAATTGAGATGATATGAAACATTATGATAACAACTCGATAATTTGTTAAGAGTAATATCTAGATTATCCTGATATACACTACAATCACTTAATTTAATATTCAAGTTAAATAATTTCATATGTGGCAAAGATAATAAGATGTAATTCAAATGGGTATCTATAACATACACTTCAATAGTTTTGGTTAGATCACCTATCGTAGCTTCTACACTGATAATTTTAACAATAACAATCTTACCTTGCGTTTGTTGCACTGTTTGCGGTTCCATGGGTCTTTCTTTATAGGTAAGTCCAGGTAGCCAAGATTTTGGCATGATTGTCACATTTGAACCGGTATCCAATAAACACGGAAAGTTCTTACTGTTTGATACTCGCAACATAGTCTTTAAGAATTGTCCGTTATCATCACTATGGTGGTTGACTGTCCGTTGCCTGGGAGGTGTCATTAGATGTCAGGCGGATCTGCACATCCTCGCCAAATGTCCGGCCTTTCCGCATCTGTAACATAACCTTTGTGTATTATCTCGAGTTGATAATCTATTTAATTGTGGCGGTCGTGGGGATGAGTAGTTATTAGGTGTGTAGTTGTTAGGTGTAGTCTGACTCCAAGGTCTCGTTCCATTTTCTTCAGCTCTCGGGGAATAACGAGGTTGCTTCTTCCAGTTTTGCGTCAAAACATTCTTTGGTTTAAAAACCTCAGCAGTTGGGTTCAGGAACGTCGGAGGTTTTAGATTTTCTCGAATTCTTAGTTCCTCATCTATAAAATCCAGCATTTCTTCGGTTTTTCGATTTTTCTGCCCTTTGCTTCTCTCGTATAATAGGAGAATTTCCTCCGGGAAAATAGTCCTGATCTTTGCATTTATTACTTCATTGTCCTGGTTCACTTCTAAGTTCTTTAAGCTGCGTAGGTGTGTATATAATTCCGTGATGCTTGTTCTCAGGGCGGGAAGGTCGTTGGAATCTTTTATCGGGCGGATGGCTAATATTTTTTGAATGTGGTAATCAATAGTTCTATCGGTATTCTCGTATCTCTTCTTTAATATTTGTATTATATCCGGGTAGTTTTCAGCTGTCACTGCGAATCCGGCTATTGTTTTGGCTGCCTCTCCATCCAAAAGAGAGATTAAATAATTCAATTTTTCCACTCGGGATAATTCTTTCCGGTTGTTGATGGTGGATTCAAATGTTTGCCAAAACGACATCCAAGTGGTTATGTCTCCGTGAAATTTTTTTAGTTCTATTTTTGGCAATTTTGCGGTGATGGGTTTCGTATCTTTAGTAGAGAGATTGTCAGTTGATTTGTCTTCCAGGACTTCCTTCTCTTGTGTTATTTCAATAATCCTATGTATGGTTTCAAGTATTTTAGTTTGATAGGTCTCTGAGCTTTCCATATCCGTATCTAGTTCTCCTTCTTCCGTTATCATGTCTGCAACGTTTTTATCCAAATCATATAATTCTTTCCGCTTCATTTCCAGTTGATCCTTTAGTGCATGTAATTTACTTTTATATCCTGGCTGTTGTTGAATTTCTTCGAATTGTTTAATTAGTCGAGAAACAGAGCCCCTCTGAGCTTTTCTTGTTCTCTTCAGAACTTCCATCTTTTAAAAAACGAAACTGTCTTTCAACTATATTATCAGTGAGCTATCACCGCATTCTCTAACGTGGGTGACACATGATACCCTGCTCGGTTCGGTGTGGGGAATTGGGAAGCAAGGCTCGTCCGCCATGTTTGTCCTTCTTGTCTTCTATTGCTTTAAAAATGCATATAAGTCCATTTAATCAATTTGATTTCTTCTTATTAAAATCCATTAGGTTTCCTTCGAAAAGTAGCAATCCTGTCGACTTGTGACATTTCACCCCCTGATTCCATAACACATTCAATAAGCACAAAAAACGAGGCAAAGTTCTATAAAATTGCAGTCCTTTTATTCAGAATAGTTGGGAGCGGATATCAGAGCGTCCTTCTAGCATGACGCGGAACATACAAGTCTTTTCACATACACAGCCAACAACAGACTGCCTGCTCTCTTAGTCAGGGTCTGTACCAAAGTCAGCGACTGTTTACATGAACACAGATGTTTTTCGTGGGTGGTATACTACTAAAGAGCACATTGGGTGCGTTTTATCTTTATGATATTGTTTGACACTTTTGATCCTTTATCTCTGGCACCTGCAGCCATTATCTCTGAGATATTGTGAACTGCGGATTTTAGATGACTAGAGACGGGGTTTGGGTTACTCCTTCTGGGTGGCATGGCTAATAATCCTATCAACTGAAAAGAATTTATTGTGTTATTTTCCCCACTGGAATTTGCAGATGTTCACTTGCTTTTGGGTGGGCTATTCCTGAGAGAAAGGGTCCTCTCTTAACAGATGTGGGACCCGAATTATAGAAATAGACGAGATTCAATTTATAATGTCAAGACTCAACTTATAATGTCACATATATATATATGTATATATGTATATATATATATATATATATATATATATATATATATATATATATATATATATATATATATATATATATATATATATATATATATATATATATATATATATATATATATATATATATATATATATATATATATACAGTGGTACCTCGAATTACGAGTTTAATTCGTTCCGTTACTTAGCTCGTAACTCGAAGTACTCGTGTCTCGAATCAATTTTCCCCATTGAAATGAATGGAAATACCATTAATTCTTTCCGGCCCCCCCAAACAAACATCGCTATATTTTTGTTACATGTTTTTAAATGAGTAAAACATGCTTATAAACGACGAACATTGTATAAAAACACAATACAATAGAATGTACTGTAGAAAATTTCTTTTCTTAAGTGTAATGTACAATATTTACCTTGGAGATCAGATTTGAAGATGCTGATGGAAGAGGAGGAGAAAGGTTGAACTGAAAAATTAAATCTTATTCGTTGATTTTTTATCTTTTCTCCCCCCTTTCCTGAATTTTACTTTTATTACCAGCTACTCTCTTAAAATGAACGAGTGAGACACGGAAGCTGGGCGATTGCTGCATCGTTCACTGTGGCTGTAATGTTCAGATTCTTCTTTCTGGGAATCCGAGGGTCGTTTTCTCAGAATCCAATCTCTCGGTTTAAGACTGGATAGTAGTCTCAGAATAATATGTATACAATTGTATAATATTTGTACATAAAGGTTGTAAATATTATATGCTTCTTGTGTTCTCATTTGAGGAGCACGTAACATGGTATTTGCTGCTCAAACTACCGGTGGGATATCTGAAGCTTGCTCGTAACCCGAATTTTAGCTCGTAACAAGAAACAAAAAATCTGAGAGAATGCTCGTATCTCGAAAAACTCGTAAGTCGAGGTACCGCTGTATATATATATATATATATATATATATATATATATATATATATATATATATATATATATATATATATATATATACATATATATATATATATATATATATATATATATATATATATATATATATATATATATATATACATATATATATATGTATATATATATATATGCATATATATATACATGTATATATATATACATAGACATATATATACCTATATATATATATATGCATATATATATATACATATATATGCATATATATATACATGTATATATATAGACATATATATATACCTATACATATATATATATACAAATCTATATATATATATATATATATATATATATATATATATATATATATATATATATATATATATATATATATATATATATATATATATATATATATATATATATATATATATATATATATATAATACGTGTGTGAGCTTGGATGATATTTAACATGATTTATATTCACAGAACATAAAAAATTATAGTCCTTTTCCCCCTTAAGATTTTTAAAGCTAATATGCATATTTTTTTACTTTTATTCGTCTAGTCCAACTTTCGCCATTGCATTTTTTAAACTAGTCAAATAAAGTTGAAGAAGAAACTGATGAATGTATGTCTCCTTAAAAACTTCACGAAAATAGGGAAATTATTTTATTTTTAACCATTTTATAAACTGCGAAATCTACTTGAATTTCTCAGATATACTTTTCTCTAAGCATTTGAGGAATTTAAAGCATGAATCTAGCGATTCGTATAATCAAGTTTTAAATTTTCTTTAGCATGATTAAGCGGATTTTATGTTACTCATTTATAGGTCATAACTTTAATTTTTATTTTCCTTCACCCAGTAGGATGTCATTGAAAACTTGTCTTTGTTTTTATTTTAACACTAGAAAGACGGGAATTTTTTTCTTACTAAATAGACCGAACGCCATCCTTTTGACGGTTAAAAATAAAATCAAGAAGTTAAAGTATTTAATGTTTTTTAAATGGTTAAATACTTAAAATTTTGAACTATTTCATACCAATAAGTAAGAAATTAGCATATATTTAGATATATTTTTATGCAGGTATGCCGAGCTGACAACCTGGTGTGGTTTATCCGTAAAAATATATGCACGGTTTTCTCGGTCCTTATTTTTCAACACCAATATTTCCGAAAGCCAATATTTCTGTTATTTGTAAAATACGGAAGAGACGAAAAGTAACTAACTTTTTTCCAGTATTAGTTTAAAGATTCCTGCCTGTTTTCTATATTGCCGTCAATTCAACGGATTTCAGTCTTAGTAGGTATACAACACATTTTGTCCCCCTCTTTACTATCGAATATAATTTTGTAAATGTGTGTGCATATTTCGCGTAAAATTAGAAAAAGTTATAAAATTTCAGAAGCCTGAGGACATATATACAGACGTAGCACTCGACAGTATGTCCGAAACCGTCAAAATGGCGGCAGCCGTATTTCTAGTGTTAAAAATCTGTCTGAATGATTTCACTTAATAATTTGACATGATGATTCGACAATTAAGGCATTTTCTTAAAGTTACAAAATATACTTTAGTATATAAACCTGATGATATGTCTCCAAAACAAAGTATAGTTTCTTTGAATAGATTCAAAATTGAATACATAGATGTTACTTTCTATTGTGCCACAATGTACTTTTTTGTAATGTGAAGCAACTATTGTTGGACAGTGTTTTATAACAAGGAACCAAACCACAAAAGTTTAAATGTTGAAATAAATAGCTAGTAGAGTGCATCATTTGTTTAGATATCTGGGAAGATGGGTATTGTTATTCTATGACAAATAATATTCTTTATATTAACTGGAGAGCCAACTATCCGCAGAAGAATTTTTTTAATTAAGGTGGCACAGGACATTGAAGATCTACGAAATTACTATAAATATGGTCTAATTCTAACCATAAAAACTCAAATAATATCAGAAAAAGAAATTTTCTTTCTTTATACACATAAAGTACATATCTTTAAATATGTCGTATATAAAAATGTAAATTATAAATCTATAAATAATTTAAAATTAGAAGTGTAGAATTTTATGCGATTGACTGAACTGGTGATTAAAAATCATAAAATGCTGAGCGCATCATAAAATTGAGATATATGCTTACAGAAAATAATTAATGGTCAGAATACACTTGCAATATATTTACCTGTAAGGTAAATCCAAATAAATTGTAATAAATATTATTTAAATTAAACATTGAGCATAAAATATGAAAACTTCAAAAATTATCCCAATTATTTGCATAATTTTCCCACATAAAAAAAGTATTCCCGAATTACATATTCTTCTGGTTTTAAAATGTAGAGTACCATGAAATATACATATGAGTGTAGTTTTATTAGTTTCCTATTGATAGTTTAAAAGTAATGCTTACACGAACTCAAATTCGTAGTTAATCATATAAAATTCTAAACTGCTAATTTGAATATTATTGATAGATTTATAATTTCCATTTTTATATGTGACATATTTAGAGAGATGTAAATTTATATGTGTAAAGAAAGAAAAGTTCTTTTTCTAATATTATTTGAGTTTTTGTGGTTAGAATTAGACCATATTTATAGTCATTTCATCGACCTTCAAGATCTTGTGGCCCCTTAAACACAGTTTTCTTAATTTCAGTGTAGTGTGGGATGATTCTTTGAAGCATTACTCTCTCCAATCACGAAAAAAATGGGGGGTGGGGGGGTAGTGGAGAGAAACCTGTGGAAACATGTATACATATTATAAAGTTTATAATGTTACAATAAAGCGAACAAGCCGTGCTGACAAAATAGAAAACAGCCAAAACGCTTGCATTTTGCATTATTAGCAGTGAAAAGGATACAAATAAGAGTCATTTGTGCTTTTATTAAACTGATTTTAACAGCTAGCGTGAGTCTTGTAATTTGGTATGAACCCGAAAAAGACAACAAATGAACTCTCGTAAGCTCCAACACGATCACATTTCTTGTTTAAATATCATTCTTAATTTAGCTAGTTATATTTATATCATTGAGAGTAGACAGTTGTACGTAATGTGAAAGTTCTAATTATAGGGAATATTTAGAAAATAGTAATCAATCACTTTTACGTACATTATAGGAATTCCGACGGAGACAGTTAAACTTTTCGTAGTATGTCAAGTTTCTAAAGTTTTCATGATGAAAATGCTTCACGTGTAAAATATATAGCTCTGCCTTAACCTCAAAATTACTCAGTGTAGAACCATGAAATTTGGTAATATAGTATTTTTAAGATATTCATCTAAACTCTTCTCGCTTTATTTGAAAATGTTCATACGGCAGTTGAAAATGAAAGAATTTCAGAGAGTTATTACTATGATTAAATCACCATTTAAATTGGCGTAATACGAGATGCGTAGTTTGCGCATTGTTTTGCAATTCAGCCATTAAATTTTAAAATAATTAATTTCTACAAATGTACAGGAAATCCAGTAAATAATCATCAGATATTTTAACTCAACCAAATGAGATTTTTTAAAATCAGCCATCCTTTTAATAATACATTGTTATCATTAATTTAAGCTTTAAAAGATGAAATCCAGAAACGATCTTCTTTTCCATTGCGAATTAATATCAAGTTTATATTTAATGAAATTCCTAGGAAAAAATATAAAGTATTATTTATGAAAACTTGATACATTTCATTTATTCCGTTTGAAAAACAGGATGGGTGTCCCAAATATCGCCCCTGTGCCTAATATCGCCTACTCGTGTTTCTAAAGTATGATTCGCGCTATGTATGAGAAAACGCATTTTTCTTAGTTCTGGGTTTGTACTAACAGCAGCGATAGAGACAACGCTCTTATCACTGACAACAGAAACTATATGGCGTCTGAAGTTGTTTTGGCTGTCGTCATCGTAAACTTTGGCTCCAAAGAATCAGAATCCACTGAATGACCAGGTATGTGCATCCAAATTCTAATTTTGCTTATACCATTTGAAAATGCATTAAACAGAGACTTTGCTAGCAACGCCTTTTAACATGTGATTCTAATTTCACCTGATAGGTGGTAAGAGGAACAGAGGTAGGCGATATTAGGAACCACTCTGTAGTTCACTGGAAATTTCAATTTTTCCAATTTAGCTACATAACTTAAACTGGTACTGGTTTTGGAGCTGGTTCATCTCAGTATACCAAAGTAAATATTTCTTAGGGATGTTCTTTGGGTTTCCAGCCTAATCAGAAACTAAAAAGGGGATGAAATGTCAAAAAAAGTTAGAGTAGGCGCTATTTGGGACACCTACCCTATCTTTGCCAGTTGTCATATGTCAAGAATTTAAGTAACTAGTCGATTAGCCAGATAAAAAAATCCTTTGTTACCCCCCTCCTCAGTAACGAGATTGTTTCAATGAAAGTATTCTTTATATGGTGGTATTCACTATGATATGTAAGACCGGTACGAGGATTAAGGTAAATAGAATATACAACACGTGACAACAAAATGACCTGTTCAAAAAAGTTTTGTTTTCTTTTCAAAGGGCATTGCAGACAAGTTACTGTAAGATTTAAAATAAAACCTGCACAGATACTGCAAGTTACTACATTTCGTGTTAGTGTTTAAGGCGAGAAATGTCACTGTTCACCATTGACACTCAGACAGGTGCAGAATAAATAAATTTAATCCTATACAAGTCCTGAAAAATTTCACTGCGTAAAGAAGACAGGGTTATTTTATTTATTTCTAGTTATTTAAATTTTTTTAACACATTCACACTTAAAGAACGTACACTTTTCTGTACAAAATGAAACATCTTATGCAATGGATATAAAAAAACTGCTTTCTAAGATTCCTATTTGAAAATACTAAGTACCGTGTAATGCACAGTCTTCCGCTACAGTCTGCAACCATGATTAACAGTTCAGCGATGCAGAAAAATGTTATTTTATCTACATTCTTACCATAGTGTATTTTTTTTGCACTGTTGATTTAAAATAATTCATATTTCGTTTTCGCATCCTTAATTTGTTATATGCACTCGGAATTTTTAAAAAAAAGTTTGTCTAATTATAACCTCAATTTTATTTTTTGGGAGGGGAGGAAAATATTTTCAATCGTAATATCACTGAAAGACATTCAGTGATACATGGAGAGATAGTTCTGTATAGACAAATTAATGGAAAATTTTAATTTGAGACAACTATTAATTTCTTTTAACATTGTTTTATGTTGCTTCATGGTTGCAGTGGTTTCTATATTAGACTGTTATAAAACTTCCAAATTATTGGCGGTAGAGTAAAAATACGCGAATTAATGTATTCATTATTGAATAATTAGCATGCTGGAAGCAGTTTGAGTACCCCTTATCTACATGATTTAAATTTAGTTCTAGTAATAGTTTTATTTCCTTTGAATAAATTATTAGTCCAAATAACTTAAAATATTTTTTTCCAAGAGTAAAACCACTGTCCAAACATGAATTTCAGACAGTATATTTACAAGGCAAAACTTCAATTATTGACTAAATAAGAGTATTATGAGATGGTACATAATACTTCATACTTCAATAATCCATAATTTTACAGAATGGTTTTGAGAAATGTATAAAAGTTAGATTTCATAAAAATAAGTATCCCCTTTTTCCCTCACTACTCGTGCATGAGGGACCATTTGCGCTTTCTTTTTAATCAATTAATTACTGAAAATGAGTCTAACAAATTACATATAAAAATCTAAGAAATCTTATTCAGGGGATCTGTATAAATCTAAACAATTCATAGCAAAAGAGTGGAAAAGTTGTCAAACAAGCATAAGAAGTTTAATTAGACAACCTTACAGTAACTGGAGATTTTTTTATAATTGTACAATAGCGATAGAAACTACAACAAATCTGAGAAGGGATAAAAAGAAATATTGTGTAAAAACACGTTTATGCTGTTCAATATACTCTATTTATGACCCTGAGTTGCATTCACAAATTCCAATTATTTTACCGAAGACAAATATGAAAAGCCTCCTAGATAATTTGTGAAAGCAAAGCGTTCCATGTAATTAATAGAACTGGGAAAAATAAACTCTTTAATGAAGAATGTATAATATGGGCCTGAATCATCACAAATGTTTCACGTAGGCTACGTGTAGCGTTAAAAGTATCGAAGAATTTGCAATATCATTTCAAGCACTTAATATTAGCGTCAACGGTAAAGTTATATGTATAGGTTTCTCTTTGTAGGAGGATTTTGGCTCTTTTCATACAAGGGAAAAAATTCCTTCGGCCAAATCACAAGATTTAAAATCCGTTCAGATTTTGAAGAAAGAGAAGTGATACGATGAGTCATCGAAACTTTCCCCAATAGACAAAAATGAATATAATTCTAATCTTGGGCCTCGGTCTATAGTTTTTTCTGATATATATATATATATATATATATATATATATATAAGAATAAGATGAAAGAGAAAACCAGTAATAGCTCTAAAGCTACTTGCAGCCAGGAACAAACACCATGAAAAGAAAAGTATGAATAAGGTTTTTGACAGCATTTCTTTATCAGCGGTGTCAATACTGTCTAAAAACCAATGGATTGTTTCCGATGAGTATGATCTATAAAATAAACACACTCAGACACCGTACAATCCATTATTAACAGAAGAATTGATTAATAATTGAATTAAGTTTGAATAAAAGTACTTAACCAAAGAACACCAAGCCTGGCGCTAGTCAGAGTGGAAGTTAAGAACTTGTAACCGCAAGATGACTGACGTCACAAAACTTGCAACCATTGAGGTAGTGGATTCTCAGTTACAAACTTATTTAGGTTACCGTATTTTAGGACTATTATTCCCTTAATTATTTATTTTTTTATTATTTTTACTTCTAAGAGTTAATTTCATTATTATTTTTATTTTTACTTATGATTTTTATTTTTATTTATAGTAGTTATTTTTTCTATTTTAACCTATTGTTATGTTTATCATATTAATGCAACAGAACAAACTATTCATTAAAACAAAAACAACCAATTATGTTTCTGGATAGACTTACTGGGTAATTATTCCGAGTTAGCACAGCTTTCAAGCCTATAATATGCTTAATCCTATTGTCTTTAGAACATAGCCTATTTATACGAACTAACTGATTTACAATAATGCTATTAAAAACGGATTTATGTAAACATATTAGATAATTTTGAGATTTAACAATATTAAAATTATAGTCAGATATTTTGTCGTATAAGTCAAAAGTAAATTTTCTGGGAGTATTTAATTTAATATTAATATCTAAAAAGTTTACATTAATATTATCATGGCTACTTTTAATTAGTTCCAGATTAGGAGGGTAAAAATTTAAGTCTATAGGGTTATTACTTTTATTAATTACTATTATATCATCTATATATCTAAATATATTGTAATTGCTATTTTCTATATTATTAATTTCAAAATAATATAAGTATAAATTAGCTAGCATACTTGAAGCATTACCACCTTGTGGTACACCTTTGGACTGTAAGTATATACTATTTTTATGAACTATGTAATTATGTTTAGTTACTAATTCTAGGAGCCTATTGAAACGAGTTAGTTTAATTTCGTTGCTTAAGTATTGAATATTATTTTGTACTAACATTATGATTATTCTATTTAAATCAATTATATCGATATTATTAAATAGATCTTTAAAATCATAAGTTACTACATATTTAAACTTATCTAATGTTTGTAGTTTTCTAATTAGACTATAGCTATTATCAATTATACCACAAACACCAGATGTTATATTTTTATAGATTAATTTAAGGTACTTTAATAATAATTTACTTGCTTTAGTAGCATAAGTGTTGTGACCACAGGTTACTGCTCTAAAAGCAATAGGTGTTTTATAAAATTTAGGAACCAAAGTAATATAAGGAAATAGATAATTGTTAGATGAAATACCTAGTAGTTTATATTTAGCTATTATTTTCTTAATAATAATACTAGTAGTTTCTTTTAATGGCTGAAAAAGATCACTATTTTCTAGCTGTTTTTTTAAACATATGGCAAAATATTTTTTACAAATTATGGCATAGTTGTTGGCTGCTTTATCTACATAAGTAACTATAAAGGCGTCTTGTAATTTTGTAATAGCAGCTTTAAAATGTTTATAGGAATTATTAATGTTATTACTATTATTGGGTAGTTTAGCATGTACTAGTTTTAGTAAATTAATTTTCCATGGCTTGAAGGCTTCTGTAGGTATAGAGTAATTAATTGCTATTTTGTAAATAAATTTATCTAAATCCGCATTTAAGAAACTTATTATTTTCATATTAATATTAGTACTAGGTAATCTAAACTTAGTTCCCAAATTCATCAACTCTCGCAGTGTTACATCTTCCACAATATCCAAATTGCCTGTTATTACATGACCATGTATCGTATCTAAATAACTATTGTAAATTGGCAGATGACAAACACATTTTAAATTTATTGACTAAGAAAAATTTTTGGAAACCTGATTATAGTTAAATATACGTCTACCCATAGACAGAGTATATTTAAAGGCACGTTTTATTTTTATGTCTTTTATAGGAAACATATCATGAAGTTTATCAAATATACTATTGAAGTTTATATTATTTTGTTTATGGTTAGTAAAATTTAGTACACAATAAGTGTTATTAGCTGAATTTTGTTTTTTATATAAGTTTATTTTTAAATGATTTGCCCGTGTTAATATTAAATCATATACCAGATGCTGATAATGATAATTCTTTATTTTCGTACTCAAAAATAATTGATATAGCTTAATGATATGTTTTTTAACGATAGAAAAAATCCAAGCTATATATATATATACATATATATACATACACACACGCACACACATATATATATATTACTGTACCATGATAGTTAAATAATAATAGCTGCAATTTCATGTGATTACTAAACTTAACTGAGTACTTCCTGTTAAGTAATTATTGATAAATACATACACTTTTCCTTAAAACTTCAATGAGAAATTATGCAATTCTATACAATGGTAAATTATCCATAAAATACTTCATATACATTTCAGAGAGCGATAAAGTCGATATATATTTCAATAAATCCTAACTGGAGTCTCAATGCTTAGAAAATATAACGCTGAATTTTAGAAAACAGTACACTAAAAGTAACTGCATGAGGCAATAAGTAAATTTGCTGCATATTCCGCTGGAAATTCTGAACTCTGCGAAGCAAACTTCTAAACAAAATTGGTATATGTCGGCACTAAAACTCCCTGAAAATTCCCAGTAAAGTGTAGACAGAAATTTAGCTCGGGGGTGATTGAACGTAAAATGCGAACGCTTTTAAGGGTCACCCTTTTAGTAGGGTTTTTATTTTTCTACGTCTTTCGGTTGGTGAAGATAGATGGATAAACTAAGTGTCGTAGAAGTACTTTCCTTCCAGTTTCAGGAAATGAAGGAGATAGAAAAAAAATGGAGGCTGATTACGTTTCTTTTGCTGAAATGTTTTAGAGCCATTACAAGCGATTCTAAAGATTAACTTAATATCCTGATGATATAAAATCTGAAGAACTTTACACGATCTAGGAACTGCTGATGTAGTTTTGATATTACAGCAAATAAGGGTGATGCAATTACAAATATAAAAGTTTAGTACTTGCTATGTTTATCGATATGCTTTTAAAACAGAAGTGGAATAATTGTGTATATTTTAATATTCTTGAATAATACCGTAAGAGTAAATAGGAATAACATAGTCCGAAAGAAGCATTAAAAAGTACAAATTTCAAGTTCATTGAAAATTGAACTTTTTGTTTTAAGGAAATTTATTTAAAACAATTGAATCGGTGATTTTGAAAATTATTCATCTCCATTTTTTAAAATTTTTCATGAGAAGCAAAAAACTGTAATTCGCCTTCATGCATTATTAGTTAGAATAAATTTAGTATTTATTATGTTTATAAGACATCAATAATGATGCAAAAATATAATTTGTTAATATTTTTTTAATTGGGTGGGGGTGGGGGGTCAGAAAATTGGAGAAAAGTGGAGATCAGTTTTTGAAAAGGGGAGATGGCTCTATTTCAAGATGACCGGTTCAATTGTAATATTACTCCAATAACGATACTGACCTTTATGAGATGAGAGATTATGATATTTTACAATGTTGAAAATGAAGTATTAACACATCTTCTTTTTATTTAGAAATGTTTATTACTTAATAACATAAATTTCTAATCTCTGGTAAATGTTAAAGATGTCTTTTATTCAACATGAACAAGTGTTATTTGAACTTAACTTTTTTTGTAAATAAAGGTAAACAAATATTTGTTTACATTAATTTACAAAATTGTTATCTAATATAAAGAATTTAAATAAATATGTAGTTCCCTTCCCTGTAAAGGTAAATTCTACAAAGCCTCTCTTATTTCAGAAAATTATTTGTAGAATATCATAACAAAAATTTAAGCATTGAAACTGGATAACATTTTTTAAATTAAAAAAAATGTTAAGAATTTATAGCAAAAATGCTGCTTAATAATCCAAATATTATAAAAAGGATGGCACGTTAATGTATAGAAGAGAAACTAAATCTTTTCCAAGCCTTTATTTATTCTTTTTCTATTAACAGATATGAAACTTTATTTATCTTTTAAACGCATTGATCAATTTCTAATATTACTTAATCTAGGCAAAATTAGAAATAAGATTTTGTAATATAGACTTTTTCCGACTAGATTTTTCCTTTAATAATAAAAATAAAACTATATTAGAAGAATTCAAAAGTAATTAATAATTAATAATAAACAAGTATTATTTATTTATTTTTATTTCTAATTTTAAACACATTCTAAAATTGAAAAACTATATATCTTTAAAAATTATTTTTCTTTATTAAAAAAACATATTCCGCTACCTGGTTATCTAAACTTAATGTCTAATTTTTCATTTATTTTTAACACACTAAAATTCTAATTCCGACGTCATAATAAGGGTGAGCTATACTTCAATGAACTTTTGAGAAAGATGCATAACTAGAATAATTTGAGAAAATTATTAAAATTAACATGATATTAAAAAAGTTTTGCATCTTCTTTTATGCATCACACTTATCAATGTTAATTTTTAATACTGCTTGACATACAACAGTATATTTTATTGCAAGAATTTAAAGAAATATGTAGTTCTCTTCCATATAAAGGTAAATTCTACAAAGCCTCGCTTATTGCAGAAATTTATTTGTAATATATTAGAAGTTCAATCAAGATGGCTCACCCTATCTGATATTGTAATCTTATCCATATTTCCTATTTGCGTGTGTACTAATATCCATTTAAATTACATGTTTTGCAAATATGTCAGCAAATATTAAGATTCTTAAATTTGCTAACAATTTTGTAACCATTTCTCTTAATATGTAATGTATAATGTAAACAAATATTTTTTTACATTTATTTACAAAAATGTTATCTAATATCAAAGATTTAAATAAATATCTATTTCTACTCCCTGGAAAGGTAAATTCTACAAAGCCTCGCTTATTGAAGAAAATTATTTGTATTGTAATAAGAATTCAACCAGGAAGGCTCAGACTATCAGATATGGTAATCTTATCCAATATCCCTAGTTACGTGCAAACGGATATCCTTTTAAATTACTTTTTTTACAAAATGTAAAGAAATATTAAGACTCTTATATGTTATCTTGTTTACATTTTAGTAACCATTATTTATAACATATAATACATAACGTAAACATTTTTTGTTTACTTGTATTTACAAAAATGTAAACAAATATCAAGCGTTTAAACAAATATTTAGTTCCGTTCCCTACAAAGTTAAATTTTACAAAGCCTCGCTTATTGCAGAAAATTATTTGTAATATAATTGGAATTCAATAGAATGGCTCAGACTATCTGATATGGTAATCTTATCCAATTTCCCTAGTTACGTGTAAACGGATATCCTTTTAATTAAATTTTTTACAAAATGTAAAGAAATATCAAGCTTCGTATATGTTAATAAATATTAATTCCCTTCCCTGTAAAGTTAAATTCTACAAAACCTCGCTTATTGCAGAAAATTATTTTGAATAAAGTAGGAATTCAATCAGGATGGCCCAGACTGTCTGATATGGAAATCTTATCCAATTTCCCTATTTGCGTGTGTACGAATATCCTTTTAAATTACTTTTTTTATAAAATGTAAACAAATAATAAGACTCTTATATGTTATCTTGTTTACATTTTTGTAACCATTACTTTTAATATATGATGTGTAATGTAACAATTTTTTGCTAAATTTTATTTACAAAAAGGTAAACAAATATCAAGGATTTAATTAAATATTTAGTTCTATTCCTTGTGGAGGTAAACTCTACAAAGCCTCGCTTATTGCAGAAAATTGTTTGTAATATAACCGTAATTCAATCAGGATCGTTCACCCTACCTGATATGGTAATCTTAACCAAATTCCCTTTTTACGTGGGTACAAACATCCTTTTAAATTACTTTTTTTACAAAAAATGTAAACAAATGTTGAAAGTAAAATAATGAATCGAAAACAATAGATAAAAAATATCGCACATCTCCAAAACATTTATGAAAGCATAGTAATATTTATTACAGCCATAATTCATTTTTACATTCAGAAAAGACTACTCAAATCCCAAGGACAGCACATAAAATTCTAGACATTACATGTATTAAATAAAATCGAACATTAAATTTCTCTCCCCCAGAAATAGAAAAAAAGAAAAGAAATGTATCAGAACTCTATTCCTGCGAAAATATATACGTTAAGGACCAGAAATTCAATCTTAATCAGTCATCGTATCCGAAACTTATAGCAGTTTTAATCATATTTCCTTAATGACACATGTAGGTTACCCTTTCATAGTCTGAAGAGAAGAAGAAAAAGAAAAAAATGCAATCAGCGAAAAAGAAATGAATCCCTAATAAAATAAATCAAAATCTCCTTAGCGTTTGCGCATTTATGAAATCATAACTTATGGAGTTCGGATTTGTAGGAATGAAAACCTCGTGGGAGAAGTTGCTTGATGGATGGCTCGGCATCCCCTTGTGACAACTGGCAAAAGCGCAGTCGCAAAGAATAGAAATGGAATGACAGGTGCTATGCGGGACAGGAATAGGGGGATGGATTAAATATTTCCTAAAATTATATGACCTAAATGTATGGTTTAAGATGTATCCACAGAGAAAAATAGTGAAAAACGACCTGGGATTAAGTTCTTTAATTCATAATTTTTTTTTTATTTTTTAATTAAAATTTAAAATAGTTTTTAATTAACACATGCCTACATACCATCCATACACAGACGGAAAAAAAGTATAGAAAATTTATAAATGTACAATAAAGTATTGTATTTATTTTTATATCTATAGTTTATTTAAATAGTTTTTTTATATATTTTTTACGTTGATCAAGGCATTCATGAAGAAATGGTATGAATTTTAAAGCAGATTTTTGTAATGAAATTTTAGCCTGCGATTAATTTTTTAATGTAGTTATTTGTAATATTTTTTTTCAAAATTTTAATCATTATTAAATTTAAACATCCATACTTACACATATGGATGCAATAAATGTAGAAAACTTTAAAAAGCAATGCTGTTGAATATCCAACATTTCTTTTATATATTTTCTTTAAAATACATCTTTTAATTATTCCTTAAACTTATAAAATATTCATCCAGGTTCCATAGCAAATTTCTAAAATTTTTAGATAAAATTGCAGTATATTTAATTTTTCTTTAAATAATTTTCCTTGAAAATCTTAATAATTTTTATAAAAAAGGTGATATATATATATATATATATATATTTATTACACTAAGAAAATATACTTCTATCTATTTAATTTAATTTAATTTATTTAAAAATTAGAAAGCAGAAAATAAAATGCTAAGTTACATACAAAAGTTAAATACTAATACCTTACATAAACGAAGAAAAATAATTCAGTAAAACATGAGCTAACACAGAGTCCCTGTGTAAACGAAATATCCACGAATGGAACAGGTGCCTCTATAAGAAATTTTTTCTTTAGAATCAGCAAGAATATACTGCATAGCACTCACACAGTAATTTTATATGTGAAGCTAAAGAAACACAATTAAAACTGTCAAATTTCAATTAATTAAATATAATTGACTGTATAACTAATTTAATTAAATTAAAAATTTACTTCATTAAGAAAATTATGTGTTACCAAACTAAATACATGTCTATTAAAAAACTTTTATCACAAAACATGAAATAAGATTTTCACCATTTAGAGAAGATACAAATTTTTAATTAAATCTTATTGTAACGAATTCATTACTTTAAATATTTTTGAAATACTTAAATACTACTTTTTAAAAATTAATGCACAATATAAAATAAATATTATGCATGCTTAAATTGAATTACATAATTAATTTAATTTGTTGCAATTAGCAAAGCTTTTGTATTTCACAATTAACGTTTATACGGCAGATTTTACATGTAGCAATACTTATGATTCGCTTTTTTAATACATTTTTACCTTATTCAAAATTACTGACTGCTTGAAATTTAGCCTTTTAATTTTCATTGTAGAAACAAAAAGAAAATTAAATAGTTATACAATATGAAAATTTAATTTCCTTAATTTGATGCTCTGATGAAAAAAATCGGTATCATCTTATAAGCGAAATTTTAGAAACCAATATTTTGATAATTATAAATCAAACAAAACTGTTTGAAATTTAATAGTGAAAATATAAATGAACTTATATTCATTTACCTAATGCAAAGTGATAAAGTTCTTTTATAGAAGCATAAAGTCACGCGTCATTATTAAGGAATTAAACTCTAAGAATTGTAAATGGTAATATAAGTTTGAATACATTTGTTATAAATTTTTTCGTAGTTCAAAAATTTTTAGATTGAATAAAAGACGTCTTCTAATTGATATCGTCGAGATTTAAGTATATTTAAATATTGAATATTAAACATTGCAAATATTTCGAACAATATCGCTTTACTTTGGAAAACGTCACATTTTATTATACTTTAAATGAAAGTTGAATAAGATTGTGTTTTACTTAAACATAGACTTTAGAAAACTATAACGTAATTTAAAAGGATTTAAATGTACTTTTTTTGTTTAATAAAGTATCAGATATGGGAAATTTGTAATCTATCTCATCCCCTATAAAAGTTATTCATGCTATCAAACCAAGAAATAAAAAGCAGCTATTTATAAGTTTAAAATGTAACGCTTTATTGGAGCTGTGTATAATTACAAAAATCTCCATTCTGTCATAAAAAAAGACTCTGGTAACCTATACGGATACTCTTCTCGTTATTGGGTGTAGTGTATTTGTGGGTCATTGAAAATTTCCCTTTACACTATCCCAATAATTTACAATACTTAAAGTTTTAGCTGACCATCCTAGGGAATACCCATAATTCGTGCACACACTGTATTTTTTATCACCTTGATTGTGTTTGCTCTGGCATCGCTACACTTACTTGGATGAGTTTTTTTCTGAGCATTTTAAATTGTGCCTTATTTACGACTAATTGCAAAAATGACATATTTTTTATTACACTAATTAGATAAACTATATTTCACTATATATATATATATATTTTTTTTTTTGCTTGCAACGAGCCAGTTGTACTTGTTTTTAAGTTTCCCCAGGACAAGTTTATTTGGTATTTGCTCCCCATCCAAGGCGGTTTCTTTCCAAATTCAAGCTTGCTCGCGTCCAGAATAGAGTTAGTAGCTAATTACTTGACGTTCATTCATGTAATACTTCGCAGAGCTTTTCTTCTGAAAGACGTAATGGTTGGTTTGATTTAGATTAAGTGTCATATATAGGTTGTAAAATAACCTAAAAACAATTTAGGCGTGTATGTGTTGAGGCAATCAAGGAAACACAGAAAATTTGCCTTTAATATACATTTATTTGACAATAGTAAAAATTCTTTTAAAGTGAAATTAATAATGGAATAAGGTTCCACGTCATATTATCATTTAATACATGAGAAATCAGAAGCAGAGGCAAACTATTTGGTCAAAGTAATTATTTCTAGGATCTATCGGGAGGCACTTGTTAAAGAATATAGCGATGAATGACTTCATTGCCAGGGGCCCATAGCATGTCATATTCAGCATCATCATGTAGGATTCCAGGAACTTCCGCTAGACTTCGAGACAGTTCAATCGGCACTCTATAAAATGTCTATAAAATGCAATAACTCTATAATCGCCCGAGCTCGAAGGAACAGAAAACGAAAACTGTCGACCTTCTCTTGTTTTTTTTCCTTGCAGGGGCTGTTGTCCATTTACCAGGGCCATTTTGACCCGTCCCTTTGAATACATTTCTTACACATTTGTTAAAAAAATGGCCCGCCCCTTTTTCTCTCATTGGACAGTGGCTGCTTTTCTCTCAGCAGTTCCTGCTCCAATTGGTCCCTTATCATACTGCTCCTGTTCACAGTCTACCAAGTACCTTCCCACCTTAATTTTCTATTGAAATACAACTTTGACCATTATCTGAAAGTTTTATTGCGTACCATAAAATAACGCCACCATCTATCTTGAAATATTTGTAGTCTTTTTATCGCTATAAATGGCCACACAGATAGCTTTTCTTTGACGCCACCTTAGTGTTGAAGTCTTTATTTTTTTGCCTCAGAAGTTGTTATAAGTGTTATCGCGGTGAATTATGACATTCAGCGCTTCTACGTCATACATATTCCTAAAATGGCCCACTTGATCTACGAATTACGGTGCCCTGTGAGCAAGCACCTTTTGAATATTTACCTTCGATATGTGTTGCTCGAAGCAAAAATATACATCTTCGGTGTATAGTAGCCCTAGACCTAGGTCTTGTCTTAGATATGGACTACTCAACACGGCTTGTTGAACAGATATGTACGCTGACGGGAAAGTTTTATGCATTTTAAATATTATGTTTTATGCATTTTTTCAATTTTTTAGCTGTAAATTTTGTACGATTCGTGACAAACGATGGTTCTTTCCGATATGAGCTGGTTAATACCATTTGAGTAAGTAAAGGAAAATTTGTTTCGGGGAATTTGTATTTTAAAGTGTCAAAGTTATTAAAATATTTTATTATAATGGTACCAACGATTAGAAATGCGGATCGTTAATATGAAAACTTCGGAGTAGATCCTCGGGACACAAATTTATGTAACTCTCTTTATTGTCTATATGTAGAAGAGAGGTTTCAAAAATCCTATTTCTGCATGCTATTTAAAATGGAAATATATGTAATCTTAATATAAAACAATGAAAGTTCTACAAACAGAAATACAAGAGAGATTTGATATTTGCTATGATAAAAACTACTGAAATTCTATTTTAACAAACCTCATGGCTTATATCTTGTTCAACAGTCGATACAAATATATTATCAAAATTTAAATTGATTGATCCAACCATATCAAGTTTTGCAATACGCGTTGAAACGTTAACTGTTACCTTGTGTAATTAAATAGAAGTTCGATTCCAAAATTAGATGAGTTTAACAGTATATGAACAATTTGAGAAAGAATATATGGCAGAGATTGTGTCTTCATTTTTAAGAATGCTAAAAAAGCCCAATAAACTATAACGGAATTTATCTCAATGGACAAATGAACAAATTTTAATTTATAAAAAGGCTGTGGATAAAGTTCCTTCGAATATTGATGTCTGTTGTATATGTGTTTTAACTATGTTTTAAATATTTTAACTGTTAACTGTTTCATGGTTCTTAACTGTGTCTGTATCTTGTAACTGTACTATATAAGCTGTCATGCAACTGTAATAGTAGCTGTCTGTTAATAAAAGCACTTGTATAAAACATGGCGTAGTCGAGGCGAACCGCTGAGCGAGTAAGAGTAGAAAAGGATGTATGACTTTCGGAATATGGAGGTATCTTTAAAAGCTCCCAAACCACTTTGCCTTAACGGAAATGTGGCTGAAGAATGGCGTAAATTTCGTCAGAACTTTGAAATATTTTTAAAAGCTGGTGGCTATACGAAAAAAGCAGATGATGTACGAGTAGCTATTCTACTTAATTGTGTGGGTGTCGATGCAGTGGAATTGTATAACACATTCCCATTGACAGAAGCAGAACGAGGTGATTTCAAAAAGGTTTTAAAAGCCTTTGAACTATATGTTAATCCTCGTCGGAATGTTGCGGTGGAGCGATATATTTTTAATTCCCGCCAACAAGAGGAAAACGAACGTTTCGATGATTTTGTAACGGACTTGCGTAAGCTCGTCAAACACTGTGAATATGGCGACCAAACCGAAAGTGTTCTGCGTGACCGTATCGTGCTTGGAACAGTTGATAAAACACTTCAAGAAAGGCTTCTGCGTGAACATAAATTAGATTTAGATAAGACTATTGAAATGTGCCGAGCTTCGGAACTGAGTAAAAGACAGTCTGAAATACTACAAAGAAAGGCGACTGATGTTGATGTTGTGGTGCCTTGCCGAGATACGAAAGTACAGCTGACCGAACGAAACCGAAGGTCTAATTGCCGGCGTCAGAGTTTTCGAGAAGGAGTATTCAGTAAAAAGAAACTAACTGCATCGACTAGTGTTTATTTATGTAAAAAATGCAATCGTGAACATAAAAAAGCTCAATGTCCTGCTTTTGGAAAACAGTGTAATAAGTGTGGAAAATTTAATCATTTTGCAGTTGGGTGTAAGTTAAAACAGACATCAATAGGTGCTTTAAGTGATAGTATTGTTTTAGATTGTATTAAACATGATAGTATTAACAGTGTAGCTACAAGTTCAAGTTGGATACAGGATGTGCAGGTAGGTAGTGATATATTGCGTTTTAAAATTGATACAGGTTCTGATGTAAATGTGATACCTAGCAACATTTTTAAAACTTTAAAGTCTAAATCTTGTTTAAAACCAACTAATATAGTATTAGAAGTTTATGGAGGTTATAAAATTAAGCCAGTTGGTATTGTTGATTTTATTTGTAAAATTGGTAGCAATTCTAAGCGTGTTATATTTGCAATTGTATATTGTAAAAAATATTCTAAGCCATTGCTTGGATTGTCTAGTTCTGTTGAATTTGATCTTATTAAAAGGAAATGTGTGGGCAGTACTGAAGTACTGGATAAAGATCGATTCATAGATAAGAATAGAGATGTATTTTAAGGATTGGGTACTTTCAATTTAAAGTGTTCTATAAAAATAGACGAAAATGTTGTACCTATTGCTAGGCCGCCTAGGCGAATTCCTGAAGTTATTAAGTGTAAATTAAAAGATAAATTGCAGGTTCTTAAAAATGAGGGTATAATTAGTGAAGTAGATAGTCCAGTGGGATGGGTAAACAATTTGGTTATTGGTGAAAAACCGGATGGAACTATTAGGATATGTTTAGACCCACAGGATCTAAACAAAGTAATAAAAAGAGAGTTTCATTCAATTCCAACTGTGGATGAACTGGTGACAAAATTGTGTGGTAAAAGTGTTTACTCTGTTCTGAATTTCAAAGATGGGTTTTATCAAATACAGCTTCACAGGGAATCTAGTGAGTTGTGTAAATTTAGTACTCCCTTTGGTTGTTTTAAATTCAACAGAGTACCTTTTGGATTAAGTAGTGCCCCAGAAGTTTTTCAGAAATTTTGGTGATATTCCTGGTGTGTTAATTTATTTTGATGATTTGTTAATTGCTGCTGAAACTCCTCAGGAGCATGATGACATTCTTGATAGAGTTATTGAAAGAGCTAGAGAACTAAATTTAAAATTTAATCCTTGTAAGTTACAATATAAGGTAAGTGAAGTGAAATATGTTGGGTATGTGTTTAATAAATTTGGAATGAAACCAGATCCCGAGCAGGTTAGGGCAATCTTAAATTTAGAAACTCCTAGTAATAAAAAAGAGTTACAAAGAATTTTGGGCATGATTAAATTCTTAAGGAAGTTCATACCAAACATGTCAGAGTTTACCGCTCCTTTAAGAGAGTTGCTTAAATCTAGTGTTCATTGGAATTAGCTACCCATTCATTCTAAGGCACTTAATGACTTAAAAATAATGGTAAGCAAATCCCCAGTACTTGGAACATTTGACTGCAAGAAACAAGTTGTGTTGCAATGTGATAGCTCAAAAAATGGACTTGGTTGTTGTTTGCTACAGGAGGGCCAACCAATAGCTTTTGCATCTCGTAGTTTGTCTGATGCAGAGCAAAATTATGCTCAAGTTGAAAAGGAATATTTGAGTATAGTCTTTGCAACTAAGAAATTTCATAATTTTATATATGGTAGGAAAGTAATTGTTCATACAGATCATAAACCATTAGTGTCAATTTCTAATAAAAATGTTGTAAATGTACTATCTAGTAGATTACAAAGAATGAAGTTGAAATTACTTAAGTATGATCTTGATGTAATGTATTTACCAGGTAAACATATGTATGTTGCTGATTTGTTGTCTAGATCCTTTCTTAAAGAGGACAGTGACTGTGATACTTTTCTTAAAGAGATAGTGCATTGTGTGAAAGCTACAAGACATATGCAAGTAACTTAGAAAAAACTTAATATCTTTAGGGATTCTACGCCACGAGATCCAATATTGAGTAAACTAGTATATTATTGTAAAGAGGGATGGCCTAATGATAAAAATGAAGTGCCAGAAACTGTCAGACATTATTTTAAGTTGAGGCAGGATCTTTTTGAGGAGGATGGTATTGTCTTCTTAAATAATAAAATTGTAGTCCCGAGTGATCTTAGAAGGGAAATGTTAAATAAAATCCATGAGGGACATTTTGGCATGGAAAAATGTAAGTCAAGAGCTAGAGAACTGTTGTATTGGCCAAATATGTCAAATGATATTGAAAACTTGGTTGCTAAGTGTTCCGTATGTGAAAAATACCGACCAAAAAACTGTAAAGAACCACTCATTTCACATGAAATTTTATCTTTGCCTTTTGAAAAGGTGGGGTGTGATATTTGTGAATTCGGAAAAAAGGATTATTTAGTCTTAATAATCCTTTGTCAGATCTACCTCCCAATCAAAATGTGTTAATTCGTACTGGTAATTCTTGGGAACGAGGAAAAGTTATAAAAAAAGATACTAGTCCTAGAAGTTATTGGGTAAAAAATGAGTTTAATCGTATGAAAAGAAGGAATAGAGTAGATCTGAAACCTTCGTACAACGCACCTAATTTTAGAAATACTGAAGAAATGAGTGATTCTACTATTGGTTGTAGAAATGAAAATGTTGATTTTAAGAATTGTAATTTTGAGTCGGAAACAACTGAGGAAAATATTATGAACTCTAAACCATATATAACCAGGTCTGGACGAGTAAGTAAACTTCCCTTGAGGTATGGGTACATGTAAACACGTGTTTTATTTTGTGTGAAAACACTTCTTTGAAAAGGGGGAGATGTTGTATATGTGTTTTAACTATGTTTTAAATATTTTAACTGTTAACTGTTTCATGGTTCTTAACTGTGTCTGTATCTTGTAACTGTACTATATAAGCTGTCATGTAACTGTAATAGTAGCTCTCTGTTAATAAAAGCACTTGTATAAAACAATGTCAATGTAACATACACACGCACACACACACATCTATATATATATATATATATATATATATATATATATATATATATATATATATATATATATATATATATATATATATATATATATATATATATATATATATATATATATATATATATATATATATATATTACAGTCGAACCTCCATATATCGAACTTCCCTATATCGAAATTTTCTATATATCGAACTCTTAGCGAATCTCCATGTTCATTACATAGAAAAATTGTTTCTATATATCGAAAAAATCTCTATATATCGAAATTTTTTTCAAGACAAATTGGGAGATTTTATTCCATTTTAGAATATAATCTCCCAATTTTTGGCATTTGAAACAATACGTCGTGGACTTCAATTCACGGAAAATGTCCCTGATAAAGTTTTTAGTGGACTGAATAAATACGAACATTTCTTTGAACTTTCCGCAAAACTGGCTGTTCAGCAAGATATTCGTAGTTTTTTTTTTTAAAAGAATGTAACTGTGATCATTGTAACCACTGTCTGCATTATTGTTTTTTTAAAGATATGTAGTACTCAATAAATCTTTCATATTAATTCATTTTTTAGTTATTAACTTTCATTTAATGGGATTCGCATATAAATTAGAAATGGAGTTTCGTATAGGAAAATTAGCATTAATTTTTTTAGGGGAATTATGATAAAACTAAGCTCAATTCTATATATCGAAATTTCTATATATCGAATTTTTTTCCTGCAATTTGCTACTTCGATATATGGAGGTTTGACTGTATATATATATATATATATATATATATATATATATATATATATATATATATATATATATATATATATATATATATATATAAATTCATATTAACTGTAACTCACTCCCAATAAAAGATATATTTCATTTTCCTCTAGTTCATTGCTACTTTGTATAGACTCTATTTTTCTTTAAATAAATATCGGGTTAAAAACAGTGAAAACTTTCACAGTATATGTATAGTCTTATATATCTAAATAGAATGACATATTCTGAAGCATATTAAAGGAATGTTAATTTGCTTTAGTTTGGGGCAATTTTAAAAATTAGATCGTACAAAAAGCGTAAGTAAAACCATGATTTTACTAGCAACAGGAAAAATAATTACGTAAATATCTAAATGTTTGAATAAGCTGAGAGCAAAAGATAAAGAGAAGAACTAAACAAATTCCACTGCGGATGTAATTAATTATTTTCTAGCTCAAAGAAATTCAATCATCTTAACTTTAAATTTAATAAATTAACGAAGAATTTTTGAACAGTTTGTGATATTTTGTTTGCATTTAGTTTTCAAACTTTATCCGCATCTATAGATAATGGATCAGACCTTATTATATAACTCTTAAATTTAATCACTAATCAGCACATGTCGCTTTTTATCACTTTAAAATATCTCAAAGTAAACAGGTTATTGTTAAGAGTAAGATATAATGCATGGAATTCTTAAGTAAGAAAAGTAAGTGCTATTTTATCCTATAAGGTAGATTACACCGTTTGTTTCTGCATGTCATTATAATTAAATTAATTATTTTAAAATACCACAGAAGCAATTTCTGTTTATATTTCGTACAAAAATTGCATATACTGGTGTCCGTTATAGATATAATGGTGAATGCAAAAATTGCATATACTGGTGTTCTCATAGTTACCCTGTAAAATGGTTAAGTGAAAAGTTTTGATAAAGTGGTTGATAATTCTTTTTTATCTTTCCGTTGAAATATGAGAAATAAATTTAATGAATAAATTATAAATTATTACACATCGCGATCAGATATAATTGATAGATTAACACGTGCAAAACAGTAAAAATTTCCATAAATGAATGTTAAGATTTTAAAATTTATCGTTAATTTTTGAAGATGAAAACATTTCAGAAAATTATAATAAAATTAGATTACTGACATGAAATACATATTGTCAGGTTGTTATAGTTACCATATTCATTATGACTAAAGTAAATTTCCGATGATAGCTGTATGCATTTCAGTAGATTATATCATATTTACAGGGGAGTCCTTGTGTCTAGGTATTGGTACACCCGAAATATCTTCAGGTACTTTCTACAATTATTTTTTATTCTAAAATAAAAAAAAACTTGTGAAATGTAAAAAGGACCCATCAGCGTATACGTTTCTATCCAAAATGATATTTTCAGTTCAATATGTTTAATGAAATAATAGTTTGAAATTAACTTTGATTTGGTAACTCACTGACACTAAATATAGGCATAACCATTTGAAACAATAAAATTAACAATAATAACTTAAAAGGAATTAATATCGTTTCAGTAGATACATTATGATGTTAGACCATAATCAAATCTTATGAATTTTTATGACAAAAATTCAAAGGACAATGCATGATTATAATTGAAAAACACATATTCTCTTAAACAAAGAGATAAATTCTTCATCTCATCGAATATAGATAACTACAGTTTGTAAGCGAAAACACTATCTTTTCAAGACGTGAATAATTGCGATTTAGAAATCGGACACTCACTTATTCTGTTGTTGTGTGTGACAGTGTACACAAATAAGTAGTATGAAAATATCAGTAGAAAAAAAACCTCATAGAAATGATATTACGTACAGATTGATTATTTTATGCCGTAATTTTAGCGAGATATAAAGCCATTTCTCGGGTGTAAAACACCTCTAATTTAAGTAATGTATTTTGTCAACATTGATAATGACTAAAGACGTCCGGAAATGATCGAAGAGAATGTTACATTGCGACAAAAATGTAATTTTATGCCAGCAACTGAAAGACAGCTCAAGAATTATGAGGGATTAGAATATCTTGGTTTACATGAACAGCCACGAGAATGATTACTTTTAGGCATACTTTCTTCGCAATTTGCAGGCCAGTGAGATGCAGGTTGGAAAGAAAGTTTGCAGTCAAAATCTTGCTTTTTCTTGTTCTCCTCTGGTATGGGGCCCAGAACATCATTTGTAGCACCATGAAATATATACAGGGCGTTATCAAAATAATGGAAACGCAGTTTAAACAAGGCCGAATGCAATTCAAGGCGACAACGTCATCAAAGAGCAGATGTTTATAATGCAGTGTAGATCGTGTATCAGTTATCTCTTAGTAGTAGTACCGTAGATGTAGAGTTGGCTGTTGTGGATTTAATGTGTCAAATATTGAATATGAAGGACTTGTTGAAAGGAATGATAATTTGCGTGAGGTTTGAGGCAGATTCTACTACTTAGACTGCAGAAATTTTTAGTGTGTCACGAGGTACATTATCAAGGCTTAAGACAAAAAGGAAAACAAACAAGGTCTGTTCTCTAAATGGAAAAAAATGGAGTCACTTGAATATGCCAAGGAGAGAAAGGCTGAAATTGGTACCGATTAAACAGTGAAAACATATGACTACAGTACAGCAAATAGCATCAGAGATAAATGTAAATGTGATCCTTTTTAACTAATACCAGTTCCTTGGGAGCTACATAGGGTATTTATTTATGGTCGAGCTGCAATCCAGAAGCCACTCTTTGCTGACATTACTGCAAGAAAATGTCTCAGATGATGTCCAGATGATAAAGACGATAAATCAAATAATTACTTTCATGTCAATTGGTTGGTCTCCACATGATTTACTACCAGTTACAAGTTATACTTTTGGCGACGGTTTTCTGAAACATGCCCTCCCTGAAACTTAGTGCCTACAATCCAGCAAGGTGGGAGCTCTCCGATGTTGTGGTTCTTTCTCTAGGAATCCCATAGGGATCTTAATCGTGCTTCATTGTCTTGTGACATCAAAAGTCTACAAATCCATTCTGGCAGACCACGTGAAATTTACTATTTATTAACGATTGCTCGTGTTTCCTAGAATATAATGCACCCGTGTAACGCACGAGACGTATCAATGTGTGGTTTGAAGAGCACGAGGATGAGGCATAGCATCTATTCTGGCCATCTCAATCGCCTGACCTTAACGGTAGGTAGCATTTATGAAAGCATTCGAAGATAAAGTCACGTTCTCCTTCTCAACATCATTTGTACAGTTACGTCCTATATTTCAGGATGAATAGTACCAAATTTCAATATCTTACGCGCAGAACTAAATGTCCTTCTATCCCAAGTCGAATCAATGTTGTTTTGCAAGATAAGGGTGAGCTTACAATTTATAAATAAATTGTTCTGCAGTAACGGTCAGTGTTTCTATTATTTTGATAAACCCTCTATAAGTGGCATGTATTAAAACGAAATATGTGTGCCAAGAGAATAGAATATCTGTCTTAAAATTAAATTTGCATTCAAAATCTTTATATCCAAGAATAATATCATTTAAATTAGAAGTAAATTGCTTGAGGCTGTGAATGGACTTGTCGTCAATGATTTGTAAAGAAACGCAAGATATCGATGCTTTAAATGTCAAAAAAAGAATCTAGCTATAAATAGAAACCAATACTTTTTTTTTGTTATTAAACTGAGAAAACCTAACTTAATGTATTGAACATTCAGTTATTCTTGTGTGCATTATCTTCATACCTAAAAAGAAGAAAGGTAGAAATTAGTCCTAAATTGTCTGAATAATGTTCAACATAGCTTTTAAACAAACGATTAAAAAATACAATTTTACGCATGGCAAAAATGAAAATATATATAGATTTGTTTGTTATATAAACTCATCACTAATGTAAATCACTATATATACGTTGTTTAAAACATCAAAATGATCCCTTTTTCGTATTATACATAGACGCATATTATTATTATGCCTGTTTTACTATTTTGCGTGCATAATCGAGCATTTAAAATCGTAGCATTAATTAGCATAGAGAATAGGAGCTCCGTGAATAGCACCAACACCTTTTAGTTTAAGTAAATTAATTTTCTTCAAATTAAATGAGTAATGCTAATAAAATTAAGCATAAATGCGGTGTGAAAGGTCTTGTGCTTAGCAAGTTCTTAGATATTGAGAATTTCGGTAAGATTTTATCTGATGTATAATGTTAAGATTTTATCGGTACACACGCTACAAGAAACACAAAATAAGCAATAAATATTCATCTTTATCAATATACTAGCTGAATACCCGTGCTTCGCTACGGAGTACATTCAATTTAAATACGACGGTCTATGTATGCAATTAATGCCAAAATGTTTATATATAAATTTTAAAAAAATCATAACGGATATTTTTATACGCAAAATAATGTAGAAGAAAATGTTGAAATTAAATCTAATAGAACATACTAAAGAATATACAGTGGCTCCCAAAAGTGTTCGTACACTTACGATTTTCAATGAAATAGGGGTCCATTCATTAATTAAAATGAATATTTCAGAATGGGTATTTAATAATAAGATCTATGATCTATTCTTAACAAAACTACGTGAAATAGTTTGAAAACATTGTAAAACTTTATTTTTAAGAAACCAGTAATCAAAAAGTAACAAAACCTTTATCTCACAAAAGTCATCGTACACTTGTAAAAAAATCTACATATTAGTAATTATTCTAATTTTTCGTCAAATTAATATTTAGTAGGATATCCTTTAGTATCCATAACAGCTTTTAAGGGGACAGTGGACCTTCAAACCTAACTTCTTTTGTTTTGAATGGATTTGCTTGAATTTGCAAATGCAAATCAATGCTGCATCTTCGAGTAATTTTTCAGACAATGTATCGTGTCACATTTGTGCAAAACCTCATCATACTACTGACTGTTGGTATTTTCCTACTAATATTACACATCCTACTAATATACACAGTTCAGTATAATAATAAAGCTTCTAGATTCACCAGTAACAATAATAATAATCAAAATCGTAGTAATGCTGGCAGAAATTTCAGGCGTTCAAATAATAGAGCCCATTTTCCTAATCATCCCTACAGAAGGCATGTCGCCAACTCCAATAGAAATAATAAAAATAATAGGAGTAATTTAAACTTGTAAGGGGATCTTATAAAAAAAAACAAAAGATGCTGGTCTAATAGAGTAAGTTCCCCCCAAAATGAAAATAATGAAACACCAGCGAATAATAAAGTGCATAATCCTCAGAAAAGTAAAACTTCAAATAATGAAAATAATGCAAGAGATAATAATAATAGTCAACACAACGTTAAAACTTTAAGTCTTTCTTCATGCAATAGTGAAAGTTCTACTTTACCCCTAATAACGTTAAAATTTGGTCAAAGTGAATTTCTAGCATTATTGGATTCAGGTGCAAACTTAATTTTAATCCCGTTTCAGGTTATTGAAAAATCAAAGCTCACACTAAAGTGGAATATACATCTAGACTTGTTCGAATTCAAACTTTAAATAATTCTACTATTCCATACATGTCTGCAGCTAATATTAAATTTAAATTAAACAACAAATGGTTTAATAATTTATTTTATATCACCAAGCAGCCTTGGTATTCTAACTACCAAATAATATTAGGTTATGATTTCTTACAAAGGAATAAACTTGTACTTGATACTGTCAATAGAAAATTAATTCACGATAACCTAACTTTTCTATTTCAAGAAGCCTTGTCTGAACAAAATTCTTCGCCAAATGAATCTAAACCTTATAATAGTGAATATACTGTAAATAATGTTAAAGCTTCCTACAAAATTTCTATCCCTGCTTATCAGTTCAGGATTGTAAAGATCAAAGCACCGAATTCTTTTCCTTCTCAGTCTCAAATATTATTTACTCCAAAATGTAACAAATTAAACTATGTTATGTCTAATTCTATCAATGTAATTGATAATGATAACTATTTTTATACCCTAATTGAAAATAATACCTCTAAAAAAATTACTATTAGAAAAGAAACTATTTTAGGAAATATTGAACATTTTTCTTTAAAACAGGAAGTGGATCCTAAATACTCTGAGAATCTTCAAATTAATAATTTAAGTCTTAATGAAATTTTACATCTCAGGCAGCAAGAGATGGAAGAATCTGATTTTGATCTACAGCATTTAAATGATGGTGATAGGAAGGATATTTTAAAACTTTTGATGTCGAATTACAAGACCTTTTCTAAATCTTATTCCACACTTGGGTCTACTGACCAGGTAATTCCTGATTTTAAACTTCTACATGATTTTCCATTACAAACTAAGCCTTATCCAATTCCTAAAATTGCTAAAGATTTTGCTAGTAAAGAAATTTCTAAATTGCTTGAGGCTGGTATAATTGAACCTTCTTCATCCAGCTATAGTTTTCCCATAATATTTGTTAAGAAAAAGCCACTTCAGGGTCAAAATGTTAAAGATTTAAAATTCAGGATGGTTGTCGACTACAGTCTATTAAAAGGCATAACTGAATCTTTCAAAATTTGTCTTCCAAAAATTTCTGAAATCCTCCATAACATTTCAGGCAAACAATATTATTGTGTGTTAGATCTTAAATCTGCATTTTTTTAAATCAAGTTAAAAGAGTCTGATAAACATAAATTAGCTTTCTGTTCTGAATTTGGAAATTTCCAACCTACTCGTCTTCCTTTTGGAGCAAAAAATAGCACATCTTACTTCCATACTTTGATTTCAAAATGTCTGATTGATATTAAGGGTGAAAACATTCAATTTTTTCTCGATGATATTATTATTGTTGCAAATTCTATTTCTGAACTTAAAATATTTCTTCAAAAAGTGTTTGATAGGCTACGAAATTTTAATTTAACTTTGGATCCAGCTAAACTTCAATTATGTAAATCTCAAATAACCTACTTAGGTTTTAATATTGATAAAAATGGTTTCTCACCATCAAGTGACAATATTCACAAAGGTGACAAAACTTCCTATTCCTAAGAATATCAAAGAGATGCAAGCATATTTAGGTATGTTAAACTATTTTAGACATATCATACACAATTATGCAGAAATTGTTAATCCCATTGTAAACTTAACTAAAAAAAATACATCTTTCATTTGGAACAATAATTGCCAAACAGCTTTTGATCAGGTGCAGAACATAATTCTAAACAAACCTACTTTAAAGAATATTGATTCTCGCAAAGAGTTATTCTTAATTACTGATGCTTCTCGTATTGCTATATCTGGTATTCTTTTACAAAAACATGACAATAAATTTTTTCCAGTCGAATTGTATTCAAAACAGCTCAATCCTGCTGAGTCACGTTACACTTCTATTAGGCGTGAACTTTTTGCTATATTTTCTTCTATAAAATTTTTTCATGAGCATCTATATGGGACAAAATTTACAATTTTAACGGATGCAAAACCACATACTCATCATATGCAGTTAGACAAGTAACCTGACATTGTGTCAAGATGGCTTCTATATATTCAACAATTTGATTTTTCAATTAAACATATTCCAGGATTCACCAACCCAGCTGATTACCTATCTCGTGTGATAAATGATCAATTATCTGTGAATAATTTAAATATTTTTCCCATAGAGGAAATATAACAGAAGAATTGTTAATTTCTCAGCAACAACAAGATAAATTTATTAGTGAACTAATTCAAAAACTTAAAGAAAGTAATAACAGCCATGATGATTAGTTTATTGATAGCAAAACTAATCTGGTAATGAAAAAAATAAAATCTAATAATGTATTAACAGATAGAATTTTAATTCCAAGCTCTTTAAAATTAAGTTGTTTAAAAATTGCTCATGCTCTTCATTTTGGTATACAAAAAACCTATGAATTCCTAAAATCTAAGTACTACTGTACTAATATGTTTAATGACACAAAAAACTTTTGCAATAACTGTCATAAATGTTTACAAAATAAACCTAAACCTTCAAAAACTAAGACTCAAATGATTCCCAAGCATGACCATGCTCCTGGTGAATTCATTGCCATTGACATTGTTGGAAAACTTCCTCGTTCCCATGATAATAAAAATTATATACTAACTATCATAGATCATTATTCAAGATTTCTCGAAGCCATTCCTTTACATAGTTCCAAGTCATCGGCTATTATTTCTGCACTTAATACTTTTCAAGATTTGGTATTCCAAAAATTTTACTTTCAGACAATGCTTCCAATTTTGCTTAACATGAATTTACAAGTTTTCTTAAAAACTTAAATATTGACCACAGAAAGAGTGGCATTTATTACCCATCTTCGAATGGAGTTGTTGAAAGGGTCCATCGCACTATAAAAGAGAGTATTGCATCATTATCTAATAATATTTTTGAATGGTCTGACAAATTATTATTTTTCAAATTACATTACAACTGTGCCAAACATTCAGTTACAAAGTTCAGTCCTGCACAGTTAATTTTCGGTAGAGAATTAAATTTACCTTTGCACATTCATGATGAACCTCAAATTTCAGAACAATATTTTGAGTACATCAAAAAACAAAACCAACACATCATTCTAACAAGAAAATTAGTCCAACAGAATGAGACAAACTTTTTTAACAGCCAATTCCAACTCATTAAAGGGAGAAATGTTCCTAATTTTAATGTAGATGATGTTGTGTATGTAAAATCTTTTACGGATCCTAATGTGTTACATCCCAAATATAATGGACCGTACATAATATTAAGAAAACTTCGAAATAACAACTACATCATTAGGAAATCTGATGGCGAGGACAAAACACAAATGAAAATACATGTTAGTAAACTTTTTCTTCAACCTACTATTGATATTACCTAGTGCCACATTATTAAAATGTTAAATGAATATTTTTCTTCAATTTTCTTTTACGAAAAATGCTAGCAAGATGTTCATAATTACTTCCATTTCTGTGAAAACTATGTTGCACATGTTTCGTCAACAATCTCTGTATCCATCTCTGTTGCCATTCCTTTGCATATGTACTGATAGGCCACTCAATGCATATGTGCTGATTTTTTTGCTGGCTAGTCCGAAATTAATCAGGGGAATCTTTAATTTAAATTATGTATATTTATGTGTTCAAGATAACAAAAAAATTTCTGCATCCATCATAGTTTTTACAATATCCATTTATTTTATTCATGTGTTCAATGTGTTTTTTCAGGAAAAAAATCTTAAATCAGTTAAGGGACTATTTTTCTGATTATTTTACTGTTCAGTATACTAGTTATGCATATAGCATCCTGTAATTACAAGCAACTTCAAATTGATAGTTTTGCGTTAGCAAATATGCCGCTGTAATTAAAACTTATGGCAACTGTTCAGTATAACACAAGACAGTCTCACTCAATTTTATGGTATTTTATGTTCATATGTTAAAGCTAGTATTTGTATATTTTAGTAATTGCATAATTGAAATGAAAATTTAGCAATGTGTTGAAAGACTAAAGAGCAATTTCTAAGTAAAAATCTGAGCAGTATCACAATTTAATACAAAGCAAAATGAATCAAACAAAAAATTTTAGATGTGTGCACATCTCACAATTTTACTAATGCATAATTATGTAAACTTTTCGCCACACCACAGAATGTTTGCTCAGATTTCAATGGTATATATAAGGTTGAAATGTGTTTTAAGTGTCAAAATAAATTTGTTTGTATGATGTATTTATAATTCGCAACTAATATAATTAAGGTTCATTGATTGATTGATTCTAATCTAACTTTTGATTGTTTTCTTGACTTATGAAAAGCATTGAATATTTAACTTCACGTTATCAATTTTCATGAGACATGATAGCTATTGGATAAAACAAAATTTGCAAAATTCTTCAAATTCAAACTGTTGGCACAGTGTATCAAAAAACTTAATCATTGTATTGAATCATGTATTTTAATGTTTGCATCATGTAAAAGGTATCATGTTTAAGCTATGTGCATCTGTAAAAATATTTTTCATGCCAGTCAGGTTTTAATTTTTATTTTAAATTTGTTGAGGGTGTGTATCTGCTCTGATCAGTCAGGTTTTCTGACAACTTTATAAAGGTCCATCTTCTTTTTTTATTTTTCTATAGGGGGGAAGTATGTGACATAATGTCACTATGTAGAAAATATAATTACCTTTTCAGTTGTTAAATATAAAATATAATTATCAATATCAACTTTAATTAACTACTGTATTTAACTTCATTAATTTATATCATCTCTTAAATTAATTATTCGCTAGCTGTATTAATATTAACTTTGCTCGGTTAACTTAATGATTAAAATATAGCTGATAATTTTCCAGGTACAGTTTGAATTCTTAAAGCGATTACATTGTTATTATCTACAATAATCAAATATATCAACAACAGAATCGATTCTCATATCCGAAATCGCATGGCGATTCGAATCATTCACTTAACTGTAACTTGACTGATAAACACGTGCAGAATAGTGAATGTATTCATACGCAGAGTTTTCCTTAATAATAATAACAATGTAATCGCAGTTTTTAGTATTTAGTTTTTAATATAGTCTTTTGCTACAGTTAGCATTTGTAAATTATTTAATTATCCCTTCCTACAAGTTTGATTTGATTAATATGTGCAAAAGGAGATGCGATCTATTTATCAGAGCGGAATAATACTAGCGCTTACGAGCTCCAGTCTGTGAGCAGGCTATGCTTCGATATAAGAGAACGCGCTTGCAGTGACGCGGTGAATTTTATAAGGCATTTTTATGTTGGCATGTTTTACGAGTACTTTTATGAGTGCATTTTTTATAAGAGCATTTTGCTAGGCTGATTTTACCATGTGTGTGACAGATAGAGAACAGGGCAATTCCCTCAGTTATTCTGGTCTCCGGACTACTTTTTCGATACTGGCTTGGCATAAGTCTGTATAAATTATCACCATATCATCGATAAATAAAATATAATTAAATTTTAACGTATGCCAGTGTTATTTCTGCGTGTCGACACTACATTCGAAAGACATCATCCAGCAATGCTCCTGTATTAGCCAGACCTTTGGGTCCTTCAACTCCATCGCCGTACTGCATCTAGGTATTCTAGCTTAAAGCTTCATCATCCATCTTCTATGCATCGAATCGTTCTACAGTTTCAACGAATAGGCCTAACTCAACCTTTCCCTCGCAGCCGGATCCTCGTGTTCCTTATAGCTGATGTACATCGTCTCTACGTGATACTGACATCACGGAAGGGACACTGTGTTTTTTCAGGTGTTAATAATCCCAAGCAAAGACAAGTATCTTACTCTGACTATATATTACGAACTTAAATTTACACAACGCAATTGTACGTTAACCACTGTACTTTCTCTAATTATAATTTCCTAAATATTGGTGCCGATAAATTTTCCCATCATTAGCACCATATTCCTATTCACTCTATACTTTTGTATCATACACATCGATTAACACCCCCTTTCTATCACTACTGAATATTAAAAAATAAGAATGTAAAAATGATTTTGAAGTAATACTACAAGTAAAAACATTGTTTTTCAAACACGAGAAGTACTTTGTTTTTCTTTGCTTGCTAATAATGGAGAATCATGTATCTCTATAGTAAACAGTGACACAGCGAAAGGTCGGTGGTCTATTTGAAGATGAACAAAAGTAACTCTTCTTCCCATATTATGGTTAATTTCATTTAGATTTACATCATTGAGTTGCGTATAATTTCAGACGGAATGTGGAGTTAGCGTTTCATTTGCATTAGATTTAATTTTTTTTCTCCCAATAGAATGTGTTTTACTGAATATCATTTGATATCCTCCAAACGAATGCCTAATCCCCGCTTGTCGAATTATTTAATTTTTAATATCTTTAAACATATTACTGAGTTCATCATAGGGATTTTCCTTATTCTCTTCTATTTTCATATTTTTACTCATTTTATTTCATTCTGATTTAATTTTACTTTCATTTCATTTCATTTTTTCTCTCATTTTCTCTTTTTTCGTATAGATTATATTTAGCTTGAGACTTTGATATAAACATACTTTTACCATATGAAGTATTAAATGAATACATTACAAGTCATTAAGCCAACAAATTATTATTATCTTCTATTTTAAGATTTTTTATCTGATTTCATTTCATTCTGATTTAAATTCAGTTTCATTTCATTTCGTTTTTTTCCTCTCATTTTCTCTATTTCTCATAGATTATATTTTAGTTTGAGACTTTAAAATAAACATACTTTTACCATATAAAGTATTAAAGGAATAAGTTGCAAGTCATTAAGCTAACAGTCCTTATACTCTTCTATTTTCACATTTATTTTCTCATATCATTATGATTTAACGTCAGTTTCATTTCATTTCTTTTTTTATTATCTCTTTTAATCTGATAGAATTAAATTAGTCTGACATAAAAATAAGCATATTTTTACCATATAAGTTATCTAATGAATACGTTAAAATTCAGTAGGCTAACAGTCATTAAACTCTTCTATTTTCACATTTTTTTATCATTTCATTTCATTCTGACTTAATTTCACTTTCATTTCATTTCCTTTTTTCTCATTTTTTTTCTCACAGAATTAGATTAGTTTGTGAATTTAAAATATGCACAATTTTATCATATAAAGTTTATAAAATGAATACGTTAAAATCACTAGGCTAATTATTATTATTATCTTCTATTTTCACATTTTTGTTAGAAAAATTCATATCATTCTTATTTATTTCAATTTCATTTCCTTTCGTTTTTTCTCATTTTTCTATTTCCCCCCATACAATTAATTTATTTTAAGACTTTAAAATAAGCCTACTTTTACCATATAAAGTATTAAATGAAAAAGTTAAAAGTCACTAGACTAATCTAAAAGTCATCAATGCAATACATGGTGAATAACTTTTCCAACAACGCGCTGTCATTTTTATTGACAGTATTATATTTTTGAAGGAGAAAAACGAAGTTTAAGCGAAAGTTAATACAAGAAACGTTTTAAAAGTACGTATGTATTTTCCCCTTTCCTGTATTTGCCAACTGCGGTGAATTCTAACATTACGCATTACCTCAAAGAAACGTGGGTGGTCTACTTTTTAATACTACATAACATATCTCTGCAACAAAAACTTCAATTTGTATAGAAAGTTTTTAAAAAATATATGGTCCCTCCAAGCAGAAGAATGTATCGAAATTCGTGTATGACAAACGGCGAGAACGGATGATTTGCGTGCCCACAAACACAAAAAGACGATTTCAGCTCCAGTAAATTTTAAGTTTGATCTCTTTAGGAGAATTCAAATGTTTGACAAGCTCCATTTCCGGTTTTTCATATTTGACTGGTTGGCTTTTATAGGAGGACATCATTTAAAAAAATATATTTGGAGTCGTATGTGGAAGAAATATCATTATTTAATATCTCGGAGGATTCACCGTAAGAGTCCTTTGTACAAGTATTTTTTATATAATTTGTAGAGAAATATGCCCTTTGCCAAAAAATATTTCCAAAAAGCTTGAATCTGTAAACAAAAATACGAATGTGGTTAAAATTTATATCAACATTGAATAACTTGTATTCTTATATCATTGAATTTGTGTAGTTTTGTGAAGCGAACCGGAAAAGTCAACAGAATTTGGGATGTTTGTTTGGATGAAAAATGTAGTTCAAAAACATGATGTACAAAACTTTTTAACGCATTTGAACCGGCGGTTGTATGAATTAAATCACCTAAATTTAAAATAAAAAATAGGGTTCAAAGAACAATTTAAGTTTTTGTAGGGAATTTATTGAAAAAGGATAAATTAAACGTTTATCTGAATTCTGAATGGCTGAAACTTGCTGCAGATTTACTACGAGGAAAAAAAAAAAAAAACGGGGAAATTTTCATTTACAAAATATTTTATTTTGAGATTACATAATGTTAGAGATTAATAATTAATATTAAGAATTAAGGAAGATTTATTGAGCTTTGTAGAGAGAATTTCAAACAAGATTACACTATTTTTAATTTCAGTCGCATTAATTTATCTCCTGAAACTTAAATTACAGAATAAACAAAAAAGTGACAATTAGATATGTCCATGCATCTGTATAAATAAATGTATCAAATATTCTGGAATTAGTAATTAATTACATAATTTCGATTTTATCGTAAAATTTTTTTAACTTAAAGACTTACAACATATTACAACAATTTAAAAATTTACCTCCGTTTGAAAATATTTAAACTAATACCTTAAAGTGAACCACAAAATAGGAACTTTCATCAAACTACTTTCCTGTTTAAGATAAAAAAAAAACTTACGTAATTTATTGAAATATTACAAACATAAATCGAATTTTTGAGACACGATAAGTGAATTACATATGAATATGTATTTTGCTGGGTTTTCTTGTATGAGTGCATTAAAATATGTATCATTGTTGTTGTAAAAGTATATATTGGAGCAAAGAATAACTATAGGTAGATGCTGTTCAGGCTTCTTTACAATTTAAATTAACTAAAAATTAAATCACGTATATAACTTTATCGGGTAGTTTGATATTATTTGAAACATAAAAAATTTATTGTAACCATATATCTTCATAAGCATATATTTAAACTTAAAATGGAATTTTCCATAATCGGAATTTCTTGCTTCGATGTACATCCCACCGAAGAGTTTTATAAAGATACCACATCTAAATGTGAAAACATGAGAACTGTCAATGAATTACATATTGGTATTACGCTCCTTCATATATATATTAAATGGTGCCCAGCATAAAGGGCTTAAGTCAAAAAAGTGATTTTTAGATATTTATTAGTATTGATAAAAAACCAAAAAATGTTTCACTTGAGTTGGTTCAATTGGTTCAAGTTAATCAATTTTGTATACAAATATATATTTCTTTTGTACAAAAGAGTGAAGTCGAAACTATATTTCTGCAACTGTTTTAAACTTAAGCCCTTTATACCGGACACCATATATATATATATATATATATATATATATATATATATATATCTGCACGTTAAACTAAATCTTCAACTTGCCTAAATACAGAAATTGGGAAAAATAATTCCCGTTACGATAGTATATAATTATGCAATCTAAAGTACAATTAATCTGTTGCATACTGTTAATAGAACCTGTTTTATTAACGAGAGTATTCATCATTGTATTTTTAATATTTAAAATCAATGCTCTTCCCTTTTTGAAGCTATAGTATTTTATCAAATAATCTTGAATTCCTAGGGGTAGGGTACAAATTTAAATTAAATCATAAAAAATGCTTCCCAATTATACATTTGCTAGGTTTTCAATTCAGTGCTTAACAAATCTTAGCAAAATATAAGTTAATGTCGGTTTTAATGGATTTTTTTTCAAAATGTGATTTATAGACGAAATGTAAGATACGTAAATAATAAATAATTTAATTGTATTACACCATGCTTTAGCGATAAGTATTAAATGTGTAGAGATATACATCTCGATTTGTTAGAGTTTTAAATACTTGAAATTTACTTGACATAATCTGCAATTACATTAAAAGGCTCTTACAGCTTACAAAGGAAACAGTTACAAAAGAAAAGGCAATGAAAGAAATTAGGAAACGGGAAAGAAAAATTCAAAGAAAGAGATGAGAACATACTCGTCTAAAGACACAACATTAGACAAGGGAAGTCTAAATAACGTAAAAATAACAAGAGCAGAATACATTGTAATATGGGTTTCGCAGAAAGAGATATAAGGAAAAGATTTGGAAGACCATTTTCCCAAGGGATAACACGGAGAATCCAATCACCACCACACTCAACTAGATAGTTTTCTTCGTTTTCTCTGTAAAAGGAACAATTGGCTAGATTTTACTGTATTAAAACGTAACATTAATGGTAGTAATTTATAAGGGTGATACAGGGCATGTGGTAAAAGTAAAGGTTAAAAAAATATGTGATTTGCCTTCACAGGGGACAGGCACTAAAGACAATTCAATTTAATTTTTTAGTTGGGGCCGAAGATAAAATCTGATCTCATGATTTTAATACAATTAACTTATTAAAATAAAAAATAAAAAATAAAATATAGTTTAAACATATTTGAAATTATTTGCATAGTAATAAAAGTTTTAGCATAACTTTATTAGAAAATGTCATAAAGAAGACCTATTCAAAAATCCCTTTAATTTGTATTTTCAATTTTTTCACACTTTTTTTAAATATCAATATGATTACCTTTTTGACACAATAAATTTTTACTTGTTGTTAACATTATTGATTTAAAAAACTCTTCTCTGAAGAGGGCTATATTTTAAGCCGATTTTTATTCATAAAATTTAGTCACTTTTTAATATTTGATATATAACTAAACATTGCAATTATTTTTTTACAAATAGGAAAAAACGAACATTCGTGAAAACATTAATATTTTAGAGTACATAAGAGCGACTCTAATGCAATGCAGAACTATAAATAATTTTACATAAATTATCTACGATGTATTTGATTTGTCTACAAATTACTACTATTTACAAGAGTCCTACATATTTTTTAAAATTTTATCCATAATATATTAAGAATCAATATTTATTTACTAACTGAAATATATCAATTATTTTGTACTTAAGTTTAATGAAAACTGCATTTTCTCTTTCAGATTCATTCACTAAACAAAAGGTAATTTTCCTTAAATTTCAAGGATGAAAAATTTTAACAAATAATCATGATATATAATTCAATAAAAGTCATGGAAAATTGTTTTAAAATTTCTTTGAAGAGTTTTATTAATTGAACAATAAATCAGTATAATAAGAATAATTATTTAATATAATAATGCCTATTTCATTTTTGGGACTTAACAGATTAATAAAACAAAAGCTATGTAGTTCAATAAAGAACATTCGTTTCGATTTATTAAAATAAGAAAATGTATGTCGCAACAAAGGTACGCTCTTTATCCCAAATGTCTAAAACTTCAACATTAGTTTTCCTTAACAGCTCAAATTTTTTCTATATCATCTATTGATTACTAAGTAACGTATAAAAATATCTGCATAAAAGCTGAAAGAAATCCAATCTCACTTCATAAACATTAAAGCGATAAATCTGTAAACGCATATATTACAGTAGCTTTCTAATCTGCCCCATGCAACATAGGTCGTAAATGTATTTCTTTATTACAAGACACACGAGAAAACGCATTTATTGCTATATCATCCTTCAACACGGAAATCCAGCCCAATTCCCCCAATAGTCAGTAAGCAAGAAATAAACGACCGACAATCAAGAAAGAAAAGGACACTAAATGTCTCCCATATCCTTTTTACTCAAGCATCAAATCATTCTGATCCCATGGCTGGAGAAGCAGAACTCATTCTTATTTATACACCTAAAAAACCAAGCAAGTTTTTCTTCATGTTGAAGATCGCTGTGTTGCATAACATGTTGTTTGTCCAAAGACTGTTCTATAGACTCTTTTTTTCTTAATGCAGTGCATAATTAATGAAACGGAGAAAATGGTTCAGTGTAACAGATCTTAAATAAGACATGATACGCAAAAAAAATTTAAACATAGGTTTGGAGTATAATGTTTGTATATAATAAATATTATAAAAGTAAAATGCATAAAACTGACGAAAGCCATCATTTTAAATTATATAATTCTATGGTGCCCGGTATAAAGGGCTTAAATCAAAAAAGTGATTTTTAGATATTGTTAGTATTGATAAAAAAATCTTTTGACTTCTATAAAAGGCTTAAGTCTATCAATTTTGTATACAAAAGCACATTCTTTGTACAAAAGACTCAAGTCGAAATTATATTTCTTCGATTGGTATAATAGCCAATAGCTTGGTATATTTAAATCACTGTTTTTGACTTAAGCCCTTTCTACCGGGCACCAGAAAATTATTTTCTGGTATCTTTATCTGAGAAAACAAACGCGTAATATTTATTCAAGAGCTTGCACGCACTGTCATAAACACTTCGGACGATTTTTAGTAATTTAATATGTTTTACATAGGCACAATAATTGTAGATGCGAACACACAATCTCTCACATATTTGGACTGAGCAATAAGACATACTGTATTCGGAACAACTGCTACTCTCTTAATATCACATAAAACAATACTTTAGAGTTATTCTTAAGGCTAGAGTTAGTATTTGTTTCCGAATACTTTTTATACGATAACAAACAAGGTCTGTGGATTAAAAATGGGAAAATTTTGGTAAGCAATGTATTCTGATTTAGAGTGTTAATTGGTATGTATATTGCCCTTCAGGAAAATTTCTTCACCATAGATGTTAGAGAGGAATAGAAGTTCCACCCTTTTGTAAGGAATCGGTTAGCAATACATAACTAGACAGACTGACATGTTTTGTAAAGTGAAATCACGATATAATGAATGTATTAAAATTACAAGATCAACCGACTCGGTCTAAAAATCTCTGAATGTTCAACATGCAAAATCTTTCATAGTTACTTCTAAGGGAAAAATATGGATCTTTGAACTGGAGGAAACAGTTAAATCTGTGAACAACCTATCAGCTACAAGCCATGTTACAAAAATATGTAACTTACTCATATGTTTGGGTTGAACGATCAGTCCTTATAACAGTCTGATATACTGTATTGTTAATTAAACAAATGTAACACATATCTGCAAAATGAAGTAATCAGAAGAATCCTATCCTAATTTCAGTAGTTTTTTGATATGTTTAATCTAAAATCAAATCAAATTATTCACTGAAGAGTATAATATTTTCAACAGTTACGTGCTGAAAGAAGGTAATAATTGCCATCGTGATAATAAATTTACTATAATTTTGAAAAAATAATTTACTAATTCAAAGATTTAACTTTAAAATTACGTTTTGGAAACGTATACCATAAATGCATGCTTTTGTGGAAATATGCCAGGCTCTGGGAGCTGTTGGATGATAGGTATTTCAAACAACCTCGTTGTATGCGTCGCAGCTGTCCTCCATTTTCTTTCTCAGAGAATCCTTCTTTTTTGCTGCTCTGAAATACTTTGTCACACCGTTCAGGAATTTATGTGATGGAGAGTGTACCGTGCATGAAAGTGCATATACCGAATATAAAGTGGGTTCAAGGAGAGGTTTTCCTTTTTCCGTGACAACGTTAACTCCCTTTACAAAACAAAGTTTTTATTTAAGTTTCAGTATTTCTATAAGGAATTTTACTGTTGTTTAGCAGGACCGTAGTAAGGTATTCGTGAATTTGTTTCCAACAAGATAGTCGTCACTGGTCGTAAATAAAAATATGAATGGATAAATGATAATGATGGGTTAATCTAATTAGTCTATTATTGATATGAGAGGCGTAAAATTTTTGAAACATACATTTTGAAAATATCTGGGCAAAGTATGAAAGCTTCTAGCATATTTTAAAAATTTTAAATTAGAATTAAAATATTTCTTAAGATTTTATAACATTTAGATAACTTAAAATTTTTAATCTTGTTTTGAACTATAATTTTATTTTTATAATACTTCATTAATCCTAAAGAAAAGATGCGTTTTTTTCACACTTTGATAGAGGGAAAAGTAATTTCACTCGTTTCTAGCATTTGTTTATTTTAAATATATCCTTATTAAAATACACTCAACGGATCAGGCAGGTGAAAAATATGCTTTTAATTGTTGCAACGTAATAGGTTGTTACGGTGTTCGATTTTGTTTGTATCAAAATTTAACTTTGAAATTGCAATCAGTTTATCAATCTAGGTATGTATTTCTCTGAAACAACAAAGAAGTAAAACAAATGCAGCTGAAATCATGTAATATGTGCATTCTACGATGCAGTGTAAATTACGTAATTTTGTAAAGCATGGATTTTGAACCATTTGAACATTGAAGTGAAAAAAGTTCGTATAAGTTTATCAGCAAGTGCGATAAGATGGGAAACAAAATACAGATAGGATTTCAAACAGACATATTACTAACAAAGCTAATTATCACTGAGCTCTGTAAGGTACCATGATAAGAATTAGCATTAATGTTACAAGTTTGAACGTACCTTTAACGATTTGAAATCATCACTACTTTCAAAACGTATAGAATTATTACAATTGCATTGACAGAAATGACAGAATATCTCCGCAAAAGAATTCATCTTCCAATGTTGACTTTGAAGCAGTGACTGTATGAATGCCTTTTAAAAACTACACGTAAAATGTTATGGAGATTTTTTTTATCATAATGTGTTACGATAATATTTAAAACTTTAATTAATTTGTAAAAAAAATACAGTTTTATCCTCCAAAAAAAAACAAATTGAAAAATACATATGCATTTTTTGATTAGTACAAAATAAACAATAACTGGAGACGCTTACTTATCCTCACACTTAAATTACCACTTAAAAACTTTTATGGATAACTGATGCCTCGGAATGGAGATGTTTGGCTTTTATATAACATGTTTTCCCCTAAATTCATGACAGAAGCAAATACGACCTTTGAACTACAGTTTTTGAGTGTATCTAAAAGTCCATACGGCAAAAAGATCCAAATAAAAGAGACTAAGTGATGTCACTAGTACTTGTGCTTTATTTCCATTTAATTTCAACTGGCATTCATACAAAAAAAATAAGTTTTTTAGAAGAAAAGAAAGCTCTTTCCCTTAATGGTATTTTAGTACAAATATAAATTTGTTAATTCAAACGTAAATTATAAATTTGCATGGATATATATGCAGCCACGTAAAACATCGGTCTCAAAAGTCTATTTCCACACATAACCAAAGCGTTTGATTGAAATTAATTTTTTTGTATTTGCTAAAGAATCTTCATCATATGAAAAACGTTGCATTGTTATACAACTTAACAGAGAGCTAGATATCGAACAATACTGAAAATATCTCTTTTTTCTATTTCAAATACATATGTCAATTCAATAAAATAAACGGGATTAAAAGTTATCCCTATAATCGCAAAATTAAATTATAAATTTGCTCACTCACATATGTGCAGGCTTAATATCAAATGTAAATTTCATGCTTAAAGAAACCTATAAATGAAATTAATTTTATGTATTCGCTAAGAAACAGAAAAAATCGTCAATAAAAATAATTTACTAAAATATACATTCCATTCTTATACAATTTTAACAAAGAAACAGTTATCGACTTATCTTCTGACTGTTTTTCTATTTCCGAGACATAAGTAAATTCACTAAATTAAAAGAAAGAAACGGCATCCCTAGAATCGCAAATGTGTGATATAAATTGTGCAACCATACATACATGTAACATGCCACAGTCTCAAATGACTATTTCCATACTTACACCAAACTTTGAATGCAATTTATTTCATGTATTTGTTAAGGAACCCATAGAATCTTCATAATTTGAAATACATTGCAACAACAATAGAAGCAGTTATCTAACAATCTTGGGACTAACTGTTTTTATATTTCCGATACATCGGCAAATTCACTGAAAAAAAAAGAAAGAAAAGCCATTTCTAGAATCATAAAAGTAAGATATAATAGCCACGTAATGCGCCTCAATTTCAAATTTTTTTTCCATACCTAAACAAAGCTTGGAGGGAAATTTATGCATTCGCTAAGGAACGCAGAGGATGGTCATACGAAATATATTGCAATGTTATACAATTTTAACAACAGAAGCAGTTTTTGAACAATCTTGAAACTAACTGTTTTTCTCTATTTCCAATACATAAGTCAATTCACTTAGAAAAAGGGAAGCAAAGTCATCTCCAGGGTAGAGTAAAATATAAATTTGCAATCACATATATATACAGCCACATAATACTCAGTATATTTCCATGCTTAAACAACGCTTTGAATGAAATTTATTTCGTGTATTCGCTAAGGAACACAAAGGATCTTCATCATAGGAAATATATTGCACTGTTATACAATTTTAACAATAGAAGCAGCTATCTAGCAATATTGTAACTAACTGTTAGAAAGAAAAAAACAATTCCTAGAATCATAAAAGTAACATATAATAGCCACGTAATGCACCTCTGTTTCAAAAATCTATTTTCATACTTAAACAAAGCTTGGAGTGAAATTTATGTATTCGCTGAGGAACACAGAGGATGTTCATACGAAATATATGGCAATGTTATACAATTTTAACAATAGAAGCAGTTTTCGAACAATCTTGAAACTAACTGTTTTTATCAATTTCCAATACATATCACTTAATAATAATTTAAGTCTATATCAATACATATACACTTAAAAAAAAGGAAGTCAATTCACTTAAAAAAAGGAAAGCAAAGTCATCTGCAGGGCAAAGTAAAATATAAATTTGCAATCACATACGTATACAGCCACATAATGCTCCTCAGTCTATTTCCATACTTAAACAACGCTTTGTATGAAATTTATTTCGTGTATTCGCTAAGGAACACAAAGGATCTTCATCATACGAAATATATAGCATTGTTATACAATTTTAACAATAGAAGCAGTTATCGAACAATCTTGTAACTAACTGTTTTTCTATTTCCAATACATAAGTCAATTCAATGAAAAAAAAAAGTAGGGAAGAAAAGTCATCCCTAGAGTCGCCCTCTCTTCTGACACAAGACGAATTACTGTCCATCCCACCCCTCTCCCAGACAGGGGAGTGATAGAAGGAAAATACCCGGAAATGTAAGGAGCAAGCTGCGAGAGTATCATGGCGCTCACTTCCTCTCTCCCGAAATCCGGATATGACCATACTATTCCGTACGGACCATTACAAGGCATCATACGCGTGTGCATGCAGGAGGAGCAGAAAAGAAACAAGGTCTGAGAGAAGGGGACCCAAATCATTTTTCTTCTTACAATAACACTTGACTCCTACGTATAAAAAATAGCGTTTCTTTTTACATACAATTTTTTTTGTATGTGCGTGTCTCTTTATGTTTCTTTTCCTCGAACATAAAGATATTTTCTTACTGATATGTTGAATGATACAATAGTGAAAAGGGTCAGCGCTGACCATTTTGATTAATGTCGGCAATTGTTGTTTTTTTCTCTGCTGTGCAGGATCCAAGGTTTTCAAAGATATAGGAAGTTGTTATTAAAGTTAGGCAAAATTTATTATTGGGACAGCCGTTTTTGTTTCCGATAAAAGGGGGGAAATATGAAATATATGTATGTGTGTTATGTCTGTTTGCAATATCTTGTTCTGAAAGTTATAAGGAAATGCTGGGATTGTTTTTTAACTGGAAAAAATTGAATGAATCAATGTTAGAAGTAGGTTTTGTTTAGTTTCAGACTTGCGAGGAAAGGATAAAAAAATGTGTCATATATTACATTTATATTTAATAAATTACAAAACACACAACTGCTATATTTTTAAAACTATGTATAAAAACTTCTTTACTAGTAACAACAGTTATAACAATGATAATATTGAAGGCGAGGGCAATAATTTTAAGCTAAGTCCTAGTATTGCTTTTATTTAAACTTGAACCAATATTATTTCACGAAGTATTATAACTAAGAGAATTGCTAAATTACAAAAATTTTCAGAAAACTTATGCTTCTTACTATTAAATCCTGAACAAACAGAGTTACGCACAAAAGTCACGCAGGTTCAGATATTAATTTAAGGTCTTTGTAACCAGTTAGCATTAGTCCATATGCAGTTAGACCGAGACCCCAATCCACACCCCGCTTAGCCTGGACAAGGTTCAGTTACTTGCTGGAACCACGTGGAGGTGGAGCCATGGCTGAAGCAAATACGACCTGTAGAATAAACAAAATAAACAAAAATGGGCAAAATAAGCAAAAACTGGAGACGATTACTTACTCACACTTAAGTTACCATTTACAAACTTTTATGGATAACTGATCTCTAGGAATAGAGATGTTTAGCTTTTTAAATCACGTTTTCACCTAAATCTATGACAGAAGCAAATACAACCTGTAGAACTAGAGTTTTTGAGTGCATCTAAAAGTCCATACTATAAAAAGATCCAAATAAAAGAAACTAAGTTATGTCACTAGTGCTTGTGATTTATTTCCATTTAATTTCAACTGACATTCATAGAAAAAAATTAAGATTTTTAGAGGAAAAGAAAACCTTTTCCTTAAATGGTATTTTAGTACAAATACAAATGCGTTAATTCAAATGTAAAATATAAATTTGCATGTACACATAATGCAGCCACGTAAAACATCTGTCACAAAAGTCTATTTCCACACCTAAACGAAGCATGATTGACATTTATTTTTGTATTCGCCGTAAAAATCGCCGCAAACCGTCCCCACAAAACAGTGCCTCCTACAACTCTCGCAGAGGTTACTACTACCCCAAGAGAGTCATAGTTACTCTCGCCATTGAATGGTTAGGGTGCTGGTGTGTGATACCAGAGTCTGAAGGGTTTGATATCTTCTAATGGCATAGATGTTTGCAGCCGTTCAGAATCGGCTTTAAGCAGTAGGTCATGGTCTCATTAGCCCTAATGTAGCGAAAATGACCATGGTGCTCTCACTAACCCATGATTACCTGCACCCATGAAGTTCATCACTGTTGATCTTTGGCGCTTTGGGAAGGAGTCCCACTGCCCCAACGCCGGAATTCGACCATATAGTCGGTAAATTCTGTTTTTTCTTTGGTACATGATCCAAGGGTTGTTATTAAAGTTAAGCAAAATTTATTATTGGGGAAACCGTTTTTCGTTTCCTATAAAATGGGAAAACTATGAAATATCTGTATGCGTCTATGTCTTTCGCTATATCTTCATCTGAAATTATAAGAAAATGCTGGAAGTGTTTTTAACTGAAAAAAAGGGAATGGATCAAAGAAGTAGGATTTGTTTAGTTTCAGACTTAGTAGGAAAATATTAAATAAAATGTGTCATATATTGCATTTATATTTAATAACTAAGTTCAATCCAAATTACAAAATACTCAACTGCCATTTTTTTAAACCAACTTTTAAAAAATTTCTAACTATTCTTACCAGTAACAATAATTATAACAACGATACTATTTAGGGGATGTTGATGATAGTAAACAAAGTCCCCTAGTTAAAAAGGGAAGAAAAGTCATACCTAGATTTGCAAAAGTTTCATAAAAATTTACAATCACATATATATATGATGGAGCCACGTCATACGCCTCAACTCAAAAGTCCATTTCCATACTTAGACAAAGCTTTAAATGAAATTTACTTTTTGTATTTGCTAAGGAACACAAAATTTGTTCATCATACGAAATATATTGCATTGTTATGCAATTTAACAATATGAGCATCTATCGAATAATATTGTGACTAACTGCTTTTCTGTTTAAATACATAAGACAATTCACTGAAAAAGGGGAAAAGCCATTCCTAGATTCTGAAAAGTAAGATGTAAATTTGCAATCACATATACATGCAGTCAGGACATACGCCTCACTCTAAAAAGTGTATTTCCATACATAATCAAAGATTTGAATGAAATTTATTTCACGTATTCACTAAGGAACACAAAACATCTTCATCATGAGAAATATATTGCATTCATATACAATTTTAACAATAGAAGCAGATGTTGAAATAACTTGTGACTAACTGTTTTTATATTTCCGATCCGACCTCTTTCTTAAAACTTGAATCAATACTATTTCATGAAATAAAAGGACTAATAAAAATGCTGATTGCTAGAATTCGCTGGAAACATATGCTGCATGTTATAAAATCCTGGAAAGATAGATGTATAGCAACAATTTTGTTAAGTGATGAGACCGAAAAATATCTCTTATCATGATCGAAATTTTCTAAGACTTTAAAGCGAGTTATGATCATTAAAAATCACTAGTATATCCCACAACTAAGTTTAATAGCATAAGTAAGAATATTAAAGTATTTCCTTTCAGGATTTTATTACTAGGACAATCCTGTTTTTAGGGCAGACGGAAAAGTATGAAATATCTCTGTGAATTGTGCTTCTTTCGTAATATCTGGTACTTGAAGAAAATAATGTATGTGTTTTTCTTTAAAGGTGGTAAAATCAATACTCGAGGTTGGTATGTATAATTTCAGAATTTTGCGAAAACGGATATTAAAAACTGTATTTACTTATTCAAAATTGACCTAAAATGCTCTCAAGTTTCTATTGAAAAAATCTTAAGTAATATATATATATATATATATATGTATATATATATATATATATATATATATATATATATATATATATATATATATATATATATATATATATATATATATACATATATATATATATATATATATATATATATATATATATATATAAATATATTTATATACATATATACATATATATATACATATATATACATACATATATATATATGTATATATATATATAAATATATATATATATATATATATATATATATATATATATATATATATATATATATATATATATATATATATATATATATATATATACACTCTGACTAGCGCCAGGCTTGGTGTTCTTTGGTTAAGTACTTTTATTCAAACTTAATTCATTTATCATTCAATTCTTCTGTTAATAATGGATTGTACGGTGTCTGAGTGTGTTTATTTAATAGATAATACTCATCAGAAACAATCCATTGGTTTTTAGACAGTATTGACACCGCTGATGAAGAAATGCTGTCAAAAACCTTATTCATACTTATCTTTACATGTTGGATGTTCCTGGCTTCAAGTAGCTTTAGAGCTATTACTGGTTTTCTCTTTCATCTTATTCTTATATATATATATATATATATATATATATATATATATATATATATATATATATATATATATACATATATATATATATATATATATATATATATATATATACATATATATATATATATATATATATATATATATATATATATACATATACATACATATATACATGTATATATATATATATATATATATATATATATATATATATATATATATATATATATATATATATATATATATATATATATATATATATATATATATATATATCCTGAAAAAAGAAAAAGAACCTTTAAAAATGAAAATCCTTTATTATTGCTTCCTAAAAAATTCGTCCAAATTATTGAATCTTTGATTAGAGGAAGAAAACAGAAACACAAATCGCTTAAATTACAGGAATTGCCTGGAGAAACGCGATCCTCGCTATTTGATACTGGAATGATGGAGGTGAAACGAGATCTTGCCAAAGAAAATGTTACAGGGCAGAATTTTTTATTCATGATCGATAGTCTTAAAACCTATTCGTGTAAATCATAAAGTATCGTAAATAGAACATACAACTACCTTGAATTATGGAAGAAAAAATATATCCTAACAAAGCTTATAGAATTAAGGAACCACCTATGAAAAAGAATTTCAGTTATCTGGAAATATAAAGCTCGGACTGTAGCGATGGAAAAAAAAAGTCATGTATATGGATTTATTCTGTTAAGATGGAAGTTTCTCGAAGTACACCAGTCATGCCTTGTGCCCGATATATAGCCTCAGGAGAAAGCGTTAGAATTTTGTTGTTTCTACGGGTGTCTGGTATCAGTAAAGAATGTGGCAATAAAATAACGTTATCTGAGTACCTGAATCTACTAAATAATCATGTTATACCATTAATTTATGTTTTATTCCCTAGTGGCATGGCTATCTTTGAGACACGAACTGATAGGATTCATAGAGTTGAAATTGCTACTGGGAAGGCTAATCTATGATTCAGAGTCAGTCTACTAAATCACTCGAACTTGAGATTATTTTGTCTTGTTATGTATTTCTGCTGAATTAGAGTCACATTGAAACACGTCGTTAGACATTTAAAAAAGTTATGTTTAAAAGCAGACATATATATATATATATATATATATATATATATATATATATATATATATATATATATATATATATATATATATATATATATATATATATATATATATATATATATATATATATATATATATATATATGCGATGATATAATGCTTTGAATATTTACTGCATCCTTGTGTAATGAATAAAGATGCATCCCTTTCATGTAAAATTCGAAAAACAATAGTAACTCAACGGTTTGTTGCACATTACACTTTTCATTCTACTACTCTGGAGCCATCCATCAATGTCGGAAACACCCCTTCCTTCAAGTGATGAGAGATCCCCCTTTCATTTTAAACTTACCAGATATGCTTGACTCACCTGCTTTGTAAGAGTTGAATTGCTTTATGTATAGCAGCTTCCAAAATTCCAATGATTCTTGGACTATATTTGCACCTAATTTGTATTAAAGGAAGATCTCTAATCCTCTTCTATATTCAGTGTCGATTACCATATACATATTTACTTGAAACTAGGGGGTTTGAAATAGATAGCTGAAACGATGCAAAGCTTCTTTATCTAGATTTGCTCTGTAATAAAAGCGATAAGCTTACAGTATTGCATATAAATAATTTTGTATTAAACCTTTGTTAGGATCTGAAAAGGTAAAAAAAAAAAAAAAATCCCTTATTAACAAAGAAACTTGGGGTCTAGATTTATTGTCTTTTGTGAGTGTACTGTATGTTATTTTATATTTGCAGGTTCTCAGAGATTTTGAAAGACTGAGTTCCAACCTACAAAAAAAAAAGAACTTAAAAGTGCTGTTTTCTTTGAAAAAGTTTATTTCTAAGGAAAACTATTTTTTGTTTAACTTTCGATTTTGAATCCCAAAACAAAATGTCATTTCATTTTTACTAACGGTTCTTTGTTTCTTTTTCCAAAATATTGAGAAAATCTAATCTGGCATTATATTTTTGCATATGTAAAATTTGCTGTCATTTAGTTATCAAAAACTTTCTCACTGTATTTAAAAATACCAGAATCATTTTAGCTACGCCAAATATAATTAATGTCCTTTACAATATTCCTTAAAAAATTGTTTAAATGTTTTATATTGTGGGTATTAAAGATGATGTTTAAAAATCTCAGCGATCAGTCAACTAGTTAAGCGAATGGGAGATTTTCACAAGGTAATTTTTCTAATGGCGCATTCAAAAATAAATATTTTTGAATACTGTATTTCTTTTTTGCATTAATAAATTATAAAATACAAAACGTAGTTTTTAAATGTTGAATTTTTTTCTTATCTTACATTTTTACAAAACATTAAGTAATTGATGCCACTTATAATAAAATTCTAATTATCCCTTAAGAAAATTAAATATCTGAAAAAAACTTTCAAAAATATCTTCAGCACTACAGTTAAAGATTTATTTTGATATTGAAAAAAAAATGCATTTACTTACGTGTAATTAGAAAAATGCTGTAAAAGTCTTATCGGAGGATTAAACGTCTGTGCAGTCAACCGAAGCTATGTTTAATTATTTTTAATACTTTTAAAAATGGTGGGTATTATGTATAAACAACATAATTAATTTATAAGTATGAGAAAATACTATCCACATTTATTAAAACTGAATTTAAAATCTTTATATTTTAGTAAAATTTTTTGTCATGCAAAATATTGCAATTATGAATTAAAATTTAGTTAATAATCTCTTTTTTTTAAATTTATATTAAAAGACCTTTTTGTCTATCATATGCAAATTAAAAGTAAGAATACCCTTTCCTTTTTTTAGTTTAGTTTTAAAAATATATTTGTCGACTGTATCATGTAGATACTCTCTGTTGTTGCTGATGGTACCAATTTTGTAGCCAAGATTTTTATAAAGCATGAAAATGTATCTAATATTATCATAACTTTGATAATCTCGAAGAAAATGCATATTCATAGGCATCTGTGTACTAACTAACCCTCTTAGAATCTCTCACCAAAATGTTAACCTATGGAGAAAATGTGTCCAGGGATTCGAAACTTGGATTTAAATATTTTAAATAAATTGTACTCTGTAATAGACAAAGAAATTTTACATCTTCGGTCATTTATCATTTTTTTTAAAAATGCAAAAAATATTTTAAAGTTTAAATTATTCGAGGAAAATAATCTGGTATATTGTTTTATAAACGCTCATAATTTATTCGGTGGGCGAAATTTATAAAATGAATCCTCTTTCAAGGTGCACAAAAGTTCAAGCTATCTGAAAATACCATGTTTTTTCAATTTTCAGCATTTATGTAGCAAATTTTCTTCATAGGTTAACAATGAGGTGAACGTGCTGTTGTGTACTAACCAAATAAGGTTAGTACACAACAGCCTTACATTTGTTTCACCCCTGTTATAGGTTTCTATACAAGGTTTAACCAGTCAGTATTCTGGAGGGAAAGGACTCCCTGATGTGGAATTTCTCTAAATTTATAGTGGTGGCTAGCAAATAGCAGTCACCCATCCCACTTCAGGAAGAACTGACGACTGTCAAGAATAGTAGTTATATTCTTTCTCTCTGCTTTTGTACCAGAGTTCGCGATACGAGATGGTTCTTTGCGAAGTGTTCTAGAGGAATTTTTCACAATAAAAACTTTTCCTTTCGCAAAGCTTGTAAAAAAACTTTTAGCAACATTTCGGTGAACATTTGTGAGGTATTGAATCCAAATCAACCCACTCTAGGTTAAATAAATCGCCGTTTGAAGAAGAAACAAACGTGAATGCAAATGAGCGGCGCTTTTCTGCTAGATGAGAAACCCCATGGATAGCGTACACGCGCGACAGTCAGAGGAGAGGACGTCAAGAGGCAAGGCCGGTCGAAGGTGAGCTTCGAGAAAAAAAATGAAGAAGTGAAGATCAATTTTGCCGTGCATTTCGAGTACAGAAATTGGGAATTGCCACATTCACAAAAGGCGTTCGGAATCAAAGTCAAGACAGAAAGTTTAGTGGGGGCGTATTCTATAAACAATGGCGTGGCTGAATTCTGGCTTGGTCTCCGTAAAATATCTACCGGATTAACACGGGAGATTAATTCCCCGTTGCCTGCTAGAAATGAGTACTGCAATTATGTAGCCTAATTATTGTTGTAATAAATGGAGCTTTGCGTAGAAAACTTCGACGCATTTCGTTAATGGTGAGTTCATTGTTTTAGTATATACTTTACGCAAACTAAGGTAATAGAAACAGGAAACTTCACTTATTCTTCTGGACACTTGAGGAAAAACTAGAGTAGGATTAATTTGGTGATTTACTGTGAAGTCCGGGTCATTGCGGCCAGAAGCAGCTGAGACTATTATACTGACACTAAATTTTAAAATATCCCGTCATCCAAATGCTACAGAAAATTAGACTGAGGAACTGAAAATAAGTTTTAAGTTTAGATGTTAGATCTTCTTCCCCTTAAAACATTTATCCATGCTAGATATTTGAATACAATTTTATATTTGTTGTAAATGCAATTTTTTATTGCAATTCAAGTCTAGTCAAATTAATAATGACTTTACTAATAGTTTGTTTTTAAAAAATGAAAGTTTTAATCAGACCATTTCTTAAATAATACGTGTATAACACTGTAATATTTATCATGTGAAGCGATACTCTATTTTGGTATAATTCTCGTATAAAAAATAAATATCTTTTTCTAGAAGGATATAGGAATTTCAGACACATAAATATCTGAATCCTTGCTACTCTATTAAATTCTAAAAGAGGTACCCAACATACTGATATATTCATTACTATAATAGTTAATCTTAATTTTTTTTCCAATTAAAGGTTTAATGTCTTCATCTTCAAGACGCATTGAATTGACCACGACATGTATTTAAAACAAAGTAAAAACATCACATCTTACGATCCTTTTCGCACGTAATCCATAAAAACCTCAATCCTTTCGCAACACTTTTACCCTATAAAATATAAAAAGAAAGAGGCTTAAGACTGTGTTCAGAGAGCAATAAAGATCGGCGAAGAGAACTTTGCAGTTTTGCATATTAAAATGTGTTTCCATCAGAAACGAAACTTGATCTTCTATGATTTTACGGCAAAATTCCCGATTCTGTATTTTACGGGTTACATGTAAATGACCTTATTTTTACCTCATGGGATGTTTTCAATATTACACTTTCAAGTAAAATCAAATTTAAATACTAAAAAAAGTTATTGTCCCGAAGACTGTTGTGGTTTATGTGCATATTTTGTTTTTGTAATCGCAATGAAATGACAAAAACGTATCATCCCATGAGAGGGATCTTCTTTCAAAATGAGAACAATAATTAATACGTGTTACTTTGACAACATGTTGGTTTACAGAAAAACTGCACTATTTCCGGCAAGAACGAGAGTTGCCAGACGGGGACACACGAAACAATGACTGGAAAGAGAAAATTACAGGCGCAATATGCAATCTAAAAAATATTTAATTATTAACCTTTAGCTTACGGGGCCAATTCTTCCGATTCCCTCTTTAGAACGAGAAATTCCATACTCCCCCCCCCCCTTTGTAAGACTGGCCATTAAGAGTGTTAAATATATATATACAGATGCATTAATTATTAAAGAAATAATTAATGCATTTTACACATTCAAGACATTCCTATAAAAATAACAGAATACGTTTTACTGCTTTTATTCTTAAAGAGGGAAAACAGCACAGGACCTGCATTTGGAGAATCCTTTAGTGATGGTCCTTCATTTCATAGTAGCTTATATTTTAAGGTAATCCAGTACTAATTTCAATTTTATCAGAAATTATTTAAAATTAGATCACCGAAAGTAGAAAGATATTTTAATTATGTGGAAACTGGTTAATTATACGTATTCATCATAATATGCCTGATTTTTATAATTCTGATTTTTGAATTAAAAAAAATAAACGTCTCATTTATTTGCGATAATTTATCGGAGAAAATAATAATCTAGTATTTAACATCTATTATAATGCATATTTTTACGTTAAGTATTACTGCAATTATTACTTGATTAACGAGCTCTTATGACTCCATCATAGAGAAAAATTATTAATCAGTCAAATTCATCATACATTTTAACGACGTTCTTCTGAATTTTTCCACACAATTTTGCATTTTTTCCTATAAATTTTTATTTTAATTCTCGTAACGAAACACGTCATTGCTACTTAAGAAATGGAAAATGGATTTAGTTCTCTTAAGTCCCTATGTTTAATTTACATTCAACACTTTCTTTAATATAAATATGCGTAATGTTAGTGTTTGAAAGTTATTCTGATGATTAGAAATTAAAGTGAATGCATGGTGATTGTTTAATTGGGTAAGCAATATTTTAAATAATAATTCTATGTTTTCTTGTGTTTATTTCGCTTGGATATGTACATTCAAAAGTATTTTATTTGCACGATCTGTGGGATTACTTGCAAATATTTTCCATTAATGGATTTATTCTTACTATACATTGTTAATACTGTACATTTGAACTTTGTCACGATGGAACACAAAAACTTTGCTCTTGGTCACGAATTTCGTTTCACCATTCCGTTTCGTAAATCCAGGGATTATATAGTGAGTCCAAAAGGTGTGTTGTGTTTACTTTTTGAAACCTACGAACGTGCCCAAGAACACAGTAATTGGCACTCGCAGATTAACTTTGTTTATCTTACTTGCTAGCAGATTTTATCCTTCGTTTTACCTTATAAATGCTTGCAGATTGTACTTTTATGACTTTTATCGCTCCATACAATCTCTTTATTTTACCATTCTTTCAAAAATTCAAATAACCCATACATGTTAGAGATCACGAAAAGTTTTACATTTAAAGATTTACCATCATTTCAAAAATATGACCTCCACTACTTCTATAAGAGAAATGTTACGTATAAACATTATTTCCGGCCAAAGATAAAACTGCCAGAAAAGAAAACACATTTTACTTTAATTTATTTTTGTCATTTATAGTGTAAAGCAAGCGATTTCTAAGTTATTCCTAAGATTTTACTGTAAAAAATATTTTACATTTAGATCAATATTTTTATGAAACTTTACATTCACTGTTAAACATGATGAAGTAACTTAATAGCTCATATCATTATTTTCTTTAGAAATTCTTTGAAGATGTATCTATCTTCCAAAGCATGCAATTTCACATCTTTAGAGCAAGTAAGGAATTTCCATCTTTAGATTAAGAATACGCCGTTTGAAACAACACAAAGCTGTTTGTTTAATTTTGAAGTAAAATTATTCTATATTTGTTAAACTTATACTAAATAATCAGTATAAGTAACAGATATACAAATATATATACATACAGGTGGGGTTATCATGTCAAACAAATGTTAAAAAAGGACGAATTTTACGACCTGCGGGTGAAAAATTTTTTTTGTATCACTCTAATAGCTAAAATAATTTTCCAGTTCAAATTTCGAAAGTATAAAGCAGCCGGCTTCTTCAGTAGGCAGATTACATCTAGTGCAACGTGTTACTTTGACAACATGTTGGTTTACAGGAAAAACGGCACTATTTCTGGCAAAAAAAAACAGCGAAGTACGAGAGTTTCCAGATGGAGAAACACAGAGAAAAAGAAATCACAATGCAAGAAAAGGAAAGAGAAAAAAACAGGCGCAATATGCAATATAAATATGTTTAAATATTAATTTTAAAAAAAATAATGCCTTTTACACATTCAAGACATTCATATACAAACAACGAAATACGTTTTATGCTTTTACTTTTATTAAAAAATAAGTTTTAAATTTGTTTCTTTTTTTGTTGCACTACATTTTGTGTTTTGTTTTCTATTATATTTTTTTGGTTATTAAATTACCTTAAAACAATGGATGCGTGCATGTGTTGGGGCAATCAAAGAAACACAGAGAATCGGACTTTACCATGCATTTATTTGATAATGCTAAAAACTCTTTTAAAGTGTAATTAATAACAGAATAAGATTCCCCTTCATTTTATCATTTAACACCTGAGGAATCAGAAGCAGAGGCAAACTATTTCGTCAAAGCAATTATTTCTAGGATCTATCGGAAGGGACTTACTACTGTTGATGAATACAGCGATGATGTGACTTCGTTTACAGGGGCCCATATCAAGTCATATTCAGGATCATTATGTCGTGTTTCCGGCACTACCTCTAGACTTCGAGAAAGTTCAATTGGGACTCTATACCGTCCGAGCTCTAGGAAAACAACCAGCGTAATCTGTTGAACTCTTCTTGTTTTTTTTTCTTGGAGGGGCTTGGAGGGGCCATTTTGGTCCGCCCCTTTTTCTCCCATTGGGCAGTGGGTTGTTTTTCTCTCAGCAGTTCCTGCCCCAATTGGTACCTTGTTATACTGCTTCTGTTCACAGTTTACCAAGTACCTCCCCACCATAATTTTCGTTTTAAATGCAACTTTGAACATTATCTGAAAGTTTCATTGTGGGCCATAAAATAACATCCGTCTATCTTGCAATATTTATAGTCTTTTGATCACTATCAATGGCCACACAGACAGATTTTCTTTTTTACTACACCTTAGTGTTCAAGCCTTTATTTTTTTTTGCCTCTGAATTTTTTGTAAGAGATTTTGTTCTTGACCGTCTTTCGAACACACACCGCGGTGAATTTTTTACATTCAGAGCTTCTGTAATATTATCTACAAAGTATTAAATGTATCAAATGTCTTTTAATTGTTTGTATCGGAAATCTACGTATTTTGGTATCAAAAGCATGCTTTATTTATTCTGCTGTTTTTATTTCTGATTTTCATTTGTTATCATGATGTTAATTCATTACTATCTTGCTATTGAATACTTCTAAATAGCAAATCAATGGCATGCCCGAAAGATTATGAGAAAGGAAGATACAAAAAAGGCGATATCATTACATTACATGCAAAAGGAGTATTTCTTCAGTTAATAGACGTTACATAACAGGAAAAGGGGGTGCTTCGATTTGCCAGTTAGTTAGCAGAGTGATTAACTTTAGGGTAAATAATAGTAATACAGAACACACAATTTTTTTTATCAGATTTTATGTACTGTTAATACATGTGAAATTCGGTTGTATTAGTTCTGAACTTCAATGTATGGGGGTTCATTTGTAAAGAAGTTTTTTAATTTATTTAACGATAATTTTAAGTAGCCATTATAAATGTCGGGGAAACACTAAAGGGATATTTAGGTGTACAGTACGGTAGAATGTCACATTTTTTTAATGTGCACAAACTACAAATCATACTGAAAAAATCAAATAATTTACATTAAATAATATAAAAACTCATATTATCAGGGTTTTTCCAAAGCAGGACTCATATTCAAAGACATTTAATTGCTCATAAACCGTGATTATTTGTTGTCTTCTTCTAAACTGAGCGGAAGGTCACCTGGTTTTGGTTGGTTCATCATTAAGGTGAGCCAACATAACCCCTGAGACTCACCACAGTTAAAACTATGCAACCCCATTGCCCACATATTGAGCGCTTCTAATCTTCTCCTACCCCTACAAATGTCACAAAGGAACTTTCCGCATGGTAGATTTAACATTCCTTTTTCCGGCGCAGACACGAGAACAATCAGTGGCACCTATCGGGAGTCGATCACACCTTCCTCCTTACTGATCCTGAAGTGATAACCACTAAGGTGCTCAAGGCCCACAGATATAAGTATAAAGCTGCAGAATAATTCTTACTGCTTAAATCAATACCTTTTTTCATATAATTATTCCTATACTTATATCACAGTGCAAAATTCTTTTATCAATAATATTTGGTATTTCGCTTCACAAAAACTTGGTTTGCTTGATTTAAACCATTGATTTGATTTTTTCTTTTTTTAGTTTTCGCTTTGTACTATAGGAGTCTGTTGTTGATATTGCATCCTTTACCGATTTAATAATATTTTTATAAGCTGTATATTCGTAGTGAAAGGACAAAAAATAATCGCAGTTTAGCACAGAATATGGAAATATTAACGAATCTATTTGCAGTTATTATACGTAAAATTATACGTAAATCTAATATACTGAAAAATATAAGTAAAGCCGTATTGAGGAAAATATTTATTTGTTTCCTTCGCTCTCAATCAGCTTCTTACTTAGACCCGGATCGTTACGATTGTAATTCACTTAAATTGTTACTTGACTATTACTATTTGTATTCCAAGTGTATTGACACAAAAATGAAGAAACTAACGTAAATACGTAAATCTAATATACTGAAAAATAACGTAAATACGTAATACGTAACGTATAACGTAAATAACGTAAATTTGTAAATCTAATATACTGAAGAAATGAAGAAACTGACGTAAATACATAAACCCAGTATACTGAAAAATAACGTAAATACGTAATAAGTAGTGTCTAACGTAAATCATGTAAATATGTAAATCTAATATACTGAAAAATATAAGTACAGCCGTATTGTGGAAAATATTTCTTAGTTCCCCATCGCTCTCAATGAGCTTCTTACTTAGACCCGGATCGTTACGATTGTAATTCACTTAAATTGTTACTTAACGCATTCAAATGTAATTCGAAAGTAATTCACGCAGATTCCCCTCTGTTTTCTCTCGCGTTTTTCACAGAATCATGACTTTTGAAGTTAGTTTTGCCGGAGAAAATTTGCTTTGCAATTCGAAAATAAATACACGGAACTTGACACCGCTCTTTTAACTAAGTTTACAAAGCGCTTTCTTTGCATTTGTATGCCAAGTGTATTGGCCCAGAAATAAAGAAACAAAACTAAAAACAACCATTAACTACGTTAAAAATATTTGCGAGATTTCTGAGAAATAGAAAACCCTCAGCAAACTCAAAGACACACCATGTTAATTCAAATTCCTTTGACGGAGTACATTCAATTATGCTTCAAATTTCCCTACCTTAATTGATGTGGAAAAGGATTTTTTTTCTCGGAAACTTTTGTATCGAGTTTTACGTCTTTCTGAGAGCAAATACGGTGGTGCTTCATAAATGTTGAATCGAGAGATTACTTAATGAATACCGGTGTTTTTTTAATGCGGTGTTGAATTTGAGTTTACTGAATGTCAGACGTATCTTTTAGGTTTATCGAATGAGCTCGTGAGGACCCAATAAGTATGCGCCTAAGCTAACAGGAGTTAAAAAAGAACTAATGTTAGGAAAATGCTTTTTTTATGAGTATACACATTACATCAGACTTTTATATTACGATATTTGTGTTAAATTCGTTTAACTTAGTTTCGCGGTTTTTCAACTTGAAGTGTGTTAATAAGTTGACATTGTAACGCACAAGTAAATCTTTAAAGAGAAGTCTGGCTATTCAAATAATAAAGAGCCATAAGTTAATGTATTTTTGCAGTCTTTTCTTAAAGAATTTACAGTTTATGTCTTAAAAGTAGAAATTTAATATTCTTCGTCTTTTATGAAGAATCACATTTGTGAGCTATCCATGACAAAAAGTTAGATCAATTACTTGTATGAATATTGATAAAATTGCATAAGTAGTTTCTGTATAATATTACCTTTTATCACCAATTTTCTATGTAATAGGATGTATCTTATAATTCAAAATATGCAGATCCAGATTTCTGAAAAGGATTTCCGTTATTTGGGGATAAAAAGTTAAATTAAAGTAACTAACCCTAGAGAAGTCGCGTCTCTTTTCCGAACGTTGGTAGTCGCGTGTTGGTCATTTCCTCGCCGTTAGCAATGCGGGTATAATATAGATAAAAAATAGTTTTCAATGGATATTAACATAATTTTCGTTATCTAACAGATGATACCAATGATACAGTTTTATATTTTTATGAATTAAATGTAAATTAATAATATATTGCTGAAAAGTTAAGCATTAATAGTTTTTTTATAACATTTCAAACATATGTTAAATGAATGTCCTTTGCACATAAATGAGCAACATTTCCGACATGTTTGCTTAATTTTCCTATATTGTTTTACTGTGCAATATATACATCGTTCTTCTTTGGGGGATCGTAGGGCTATTTTTTTGGGAGGGGTGGGTGGGGGGTTCTCCACAAAATTAATCAATTTTTATTTTTAAAGGATTGGGTAAAGTTGATATTTTCTTTCTTTGATTTATGTGCTCCTTCAGTAATTCAAGTGCAAGTTTCTCCAAAGATGACGACGTGCTTTCTTATCTCCCGCATTTCGTTGGAATATAATTTGGTAGTTTATGCCAGCAACGTTCATAAGAGATAAAAATATAGTAAGTGGTCAGCTATTACTTTTCCTTAAAACGGACTATGAGACTTTCATTTCATCTACAACGTCCACACCTCCTTTTATCTCATTATAGAAATGAATTATTTCTGGTTTCTCGTTTTCTAGTTTATTAGTAGAATTATCATTATTCATTGTAGAAATCAATAAAACAGCAACATTGTTTGTTTGGGAAACATAAGAAACAAGAGTCACACCTTTGTGAAATCCAAACTCACGGGAAAATATTTCTCTCTGCTTTGAAGGTTAAGAATGCTTGTGGGATCTCGTTTTTATTTTTCCTTAATGTACCTACCATTGTCAAAGTATGCTCCTTTAAAAGTGCCTTAGCTAAAGGAACATATGTAAACCAGTCGTCCATTGTAACGTTTCGTTCTGAGCTAGATATGGGGCTCACAATGCGCTTGATCGCAGTATGCCACCAGGTGCAAAACACTGCTGACTCAGTAGTCTGGCCGCGGTCAAAATGACCGATTTCATCTTTCAAAAGAAATAACTTCTAAGAAAACTGGGAGAGGATCTTGCTATCTCGCACGTGGGTGGTAATAATACATAAAGTCAGTTACCAGCAATCTTATCAATACAAGCTTAAGGGGAGGGAGGTTACAGGGGAACAATCGAAAAATGGCGGGGAATCGACCAACGCGTCACTACTGCCGGGGTAAGTTATTTTTGTATTATTTGGTGATTATGCTTCTATTTAAATATTGCAACTGAGTCTTCAGTAAGCCAGCTAAGTTGCACGAGTACTTCAATGTGTTAATCTTGATGAGAATATAAGAGTTTTAAGGGAAGGTGAATTGAAATACAGGGTGTTTCAGAAAATTAGACATCATGTGAGATATAAATATCACTCTAATTTCATCTACATTGGCTAATATAATGAAACTGAAAAGGCTTATTTCTGAGTAATTTAATATTTATTACCGAAGATATGCATAAGAAATACAAATGCACGTGGATTCCATTTGCAATTTTGCAGTTGCGCAATATGCATGCTGCTTCGGTATTCCATATCCTGCCAAGCGTGTTGTTTCATGATATAACGAGTCCCGTACAATAGCGATTTTTTGTTGCACGGGGAAATTCAGGGAAGACCAATCAACGTGCGGTTAGTGCACATAATTGATTTGGATGGCTGCAGACAAACAGTCGCCTGGCGACATAATGGCCGGAAGTGCTACTGACAGCTTACAGAAAAGTTCGTCGGCTAAAAAAAAGGAAGTTGCCGACCGTAGGTGCCTAGTCGTCTGGGAACGTGACTGAATTAAGAAAAGGGGCGTTTTCCAGACCTTTCGAGAGCGTTCAGCAGTGGTATATAAAGTCGCCGAACGTGGAGTCGTGGTTGCTGACAGTCAGTGATTCAGAGATTAAGTTATTCAGAGTGACGCTGGAGCCGGAGACAAGGGGATACTGTCGAGCTAGATAGACGTGAATGAGCGCAGCGAAAACCCAAGTCTGACCTTCTCCGTCGATGCCGTGAACTCACAAATTTAATTTTTTTAAATATATTGTAAATAGCCTGTATTTAGTCGAGAAATGCAATTAAAACATTAAATACAAAAAAGGTTGGTAGTATTTTATTTAAGGCAAATTCCTTACAATGTCATTGGTAACAGTTACTAAAGTGACAATGGTTCTCTGCTTAGGATCCTCTAGATTTGAACGAGTAAAGCACGTCTAGGGTGTAGTAAAACACGACTGTAACACACACCCTAAGAAAAAAATCCCCAGGCATCAGGTCTGAGGAACTTGGTGGTCATCTAAAAAAATAAAATAATGTTATGTAAAATATCGAAATGAAAATTCGACGTGTTCCCACAAATGATATTGAATATTAAGTCATTTGCATAGGCATTGGCAAAGTCGTGAAATGATGAAATCTGATCATGAAAAGATGCAAATTTCCTGAAACACCCTGTACTTCATTCTTAATGGTTATATATTTTAACAGGCAATTAATTCTTACCCATATCTAGGTTCGATTCACAGTCATGCAAAAAAAAATCTTTCGTATTTAAATACTCTCTTACTACTTCATTCAGTCCCTAAACATTTTAATTGTAAATGATATTTGCACTCTTTCCATCTCGGTGCTTTATCTCTTATTTCAACTTGAAATATAAAGCTTATTATTAAACACTTTCTCACTCATTTTATGGCATAATATCTATGGTGCCCGGTATAAAGGGCAGGCCCAGTCAAACACAGTGATTTAAATATACGAAATTATTGGCTTTTATACCAATCGCAGAAATGTAATTTCAACTTTAGTCTTTTGTACAAAGAAATGTACTTTTGTATACAAAACTGACAGACTTAAGCCTTTTATACAAACCAAAAGATTTTATTATCAGTACTAACAGATATCTAAGAATCACTTTTTTGACTTACCGGGCACCATATATATGTTGATGAATATAAAGAATGAGACAGAGATGCAAAGCTCTTGCGTCATGACTTTCCATAGAAATATATGTTGTATCTTTAAACCCAATAAGAATGTCAAATTAGATAAACAAAAATAAACATTAACAGTCCATTTAGCTCAGCACGAAGTGACCAAATCAGCTAAGCCTCTTCATGAAGAGATATCGGCTGATTGCGTCCTTATTTTTGGTTCCGCTGAGTTTTTGATTTTTATGCTCTGATTTCTATTATTCTATCTTTAAACTCACTATTACTAAAGTTGACTACTTTTTCAAATTTCTTTTCACATTGAACTTACCTGTGAACATAACATTAGTCATAGATTTAGATGGCTGTTAAAGTATGTACATTAACCAGTGTTGTTGTCCTTGTTGTTGGTGTTTCTTATGCCCCCTGGTCGGGAGTTCCAGACCAGGTCCCTATAGGATACGGGCTGAAGTGTGCGGCTCCGGACATTAACCAGTACATCACCTTTATGAGATATGTTAAATTTTTCCTCTAAAGCCAAACTTTTCTTACATTATTTCAAACATATTCTAGTGCTATAAACTTTAGAAAAGCATGTTTATTTTTTACAATCACAAAAAAGCAATAATAATAATAATAATAATTTAAATCCTGGTTAAAATCCGGACATTAATCAGTACATCACTTTTATGAGATATGTTAAATTTTTCCCCTAAAGCCAAACCTTTCTTACATTATGTCAAACTGCTACTGCTATAAACTTTAGTGAAGCATATATATATTTTAAAATCATATAAAAAGCAAAATAAATAAATAAATCCTGGTTAAAATCTGTACATTAACCAGTACATTACCATCAGGAGATACGTTAAATTTTTCCTCTAAAGCCAAACCTTTCTTACACTATTTCATACTTCTTTTAGTCGGATAAACTTTAGAAAAGCATATTTATTTTTTACAATCACATAAAAAGGAATAATAATAATAATAATAATAATTTAAATCCTGGTTAAAATCTGGACATTAACCAGTACATCACCTTTATGAGATATGTTAAATTTTTCCTCTAAAGACAATCCTTTCTTACATTATTTCAAACTTCTTCTAGTGCTGAAAACTTTAGTAAAGTATATTTATTTTTACAAGCATATATAAAGCAAAAAAGAAAAATTAATAGGGTAGGTTAGATATTCCTCTAAGTCAAAATTGTTTTAACTAAAAAGTTACTAAGATAGATACAAAATAACACTTAAAACATATTTTTTGACTATAGTTTTAGGTTCTTTGAAAATACTACGTATTTTCCACTTTAATTAGAAGAAATCTTCACTCTGTATTGACCAATACGTGATCCTTTTCCAATAAAACATTTTTATTTCTTATCAGCAAGTATATAGCTCACGTATAATTTGAAACTGCAGGGGCGCCAAGAGATAAAGGGCATGAATTATCACCACAACGTGACGCCGCATTCAAGTTGTCTTTTTATAACATGCTCTGTTGGCAGTATTGTATTAGAGACGGTTAGCGCAATAGGAAATCGTTGGTCGTAAAAATCAAAACTGGAATCTAAAATAAATTATCTGAATATGATATCAAATGTTAATCGTGTTTTCTCGACGGATATTACTAATGACATATCTCTCGTAAAAGATTATGATCAGATATGAATGATCAGAAATGAGTTGCCTGCATAAATATGCAGATATGTATTTTTTTATAACAAGAGAAAAAAAAATATATATATATATATATATATATATATATATATATATATATATATATATATATATATATATATATATATATATATATATATATATATATATATATATATATATATATAGGGTATCCGGGCTAAAGGTATCCAGAAGTCATGACTTATTTTTACGGAACTACCGGTTAGAATTAAAAAATATATATTTTTAAATAGAAAGAACGTCTCATCAAGTTTTAACATCGATCATAGATTTCGATCATATTATTATAGATTTCGATGTGTGCACCTGTTTGTAGCACGACAAACGTCTAAGTTGTAATCCAGATCTCTCCAAGTGTTTCGTAGCATTTCAGGAGTTATTGCACGAATTGCTTGAATGATAAGCTTCTTCAACTCATCCACGGTTTCAATATTTATTCATACACGGCGGATTTAATTATTCCCAAGCTAAAAAGGCTAATAACGCCTGATATGATGCTAAACACTTGGAGAGAACTGAATTACCATTTAGACGTTATTCGTGCTACAAAAGGTGCACACATCGAAATCTATGATACTATGATAGAAATATATGATTGATATTAAAACTCGGTGAGATGTTCTTTCTATTTAAAGGATTTTCTTTCAATTCTAATGGGTAGTTCCGTAAAAATAAGTCATTACTTTTGGATACCTTTATCCTGGACACCCTATATATATATATATATATATATATATATATATAACTTATTTTAATCTGGTAGTAAGATTATTTTTTAATCATTACAGATTCGTTTAGTGAAACTCGACAGTAATCGCCCAATGGGGGTATCATTAAGATGAAAATCTTTGGAAGACAAATATAAAAACAATATTACACAACACTTAATTTAGTACTAATCCCTTACATGTTATTTATTATACAAGCATTCAAAATGCATTATTCTTCTCAACTCTAGACTATTTATTTCAAAGGTGAGCACCCGATATTAGTGTTATATCGTAAAATATGATTTATTCCTAATTTCCTCATGCCACCGAAATTGTCAGGTATTGTTCGATTTCCGGTATTAAAATCCGACCCCCGTCAGTTCATTGAGAGTACATTAAAAAAGTAAAAAACAACAACCTAAATTTTCACCCGTCAACTTTGAATACGTAAGGGGGAAGCTCAGAACTTCATCATTATAAGCTGCCGTAACAAATTCTATCCTTTAACAGTCCAACAATTTTGTCGACCGTCGCCGGGTATTGCGAATAGAACGGTATTTTAATTGCCCACCTTGTGGAAACTTCGAGTCTAAGTTAATTTTCGGCGTGACCGCTCCTGAAAGTACGAGTAATTGGAATGTAATTAGAAAATAAATCAAAGGAAGCCCTCTCGCCTTTTTTATATAAAGTAGCTATTTATATTCTTTACTTTAAGAACCTTAAATCTGATAGTTTTGAGAAATATTTCTTGTTTTTCGTAATCAGTTTTTTAAAGGTTTTCGATTAGGCGTTTTAGAGACATAAAGATTCACATACATGCACGCACGTGTGTTTATATATCTATGTATACATAGAGAGTGTATGCATATGTATATATATATATATATATATATATATATATATATATATATATATATATATATATATATATATAGAGAGAGAGAGAGAGAGAGAGAGAAACGTTTCTAGCCGACCAACCCGTAATAGGCGGCCATACTTTGTTAAAAATCCACTAAAGACAGAACCTTTGAAAAATAATCTCTTTTCGACGGCCACCCCTCAAAACGGCTACTTTTTCCGACACTACTATTGACCACCGTAGAAAAATTTCACTCAACATATATGTATATATATACCCACTAACCAGTGTCTCGACGGTCCATTGTGAACCAAGGCCGGTTGTGTCCATCTCCTCTATCGTTACCATGGGTTTGGGGTGCCATACAGCATATTTCTCGAACAGGTTGTCAACCTGACGCGAGACCCCCAGAATTAGTTCCCAAAAATAGTTAGTCCTCATTATATCGACCCACTCAAGGGAAAAGCTGAGTCAAACTGTCCCAGTCACACGGTCGAACCATGGACCTGTAGTGTGGCAGCTTGAAGCTGAATAAAGACTCCACAGAGCCAATATTCTGAAAGAAACCTTTTTCGATGACCACTCCTCAAATAGTCCTTTTTTGGTACTACTATTTCACTGCATATATATATATATATATATATATATATATATATATATATATATATATATTGTGACGTTTTGTACCGCCCTTCAAAACTATCTTTGTCATATGGGATTTTCCCCTAAGGTCTGCGCGTATCACGTAAATATGGATATTGCTCCTTGACTGTCCAATTTTATTCAACCCAAACCCACTTTTTTGCGCTAAGAACGCAGCCCACTTTCTAATCTATATATATAAAACGCGTACGTATGCGGCACAAAAATCGACGATATATCTATACTCCGAATGGCAACGGCTGCAACTACCAGTTGTAAACATTATCGGCCGTCCGCAATTTGCAACCGCGTGTCAACATAGATTTACGCACTGAAATCAGGAATGCTCGAAAGCAAGATGGACGATCAAGAGAAAATTGGGAACAGTCTCAAGAAAGAAAGCGAAGAAATAATTCATCAAGAGAGAGCATAAATGATAGCGAGGTTAGGCTTAATGTCGCCGGCATAGCAACCGATAGCCAGTAATAGTTAATTTTCTACACTTTTTCCAGCACTTGCTGATTTTTTACTCCATTTTATAAGTGAAGAAATTTTCCCAACAATTTATTATTTGATATGATTAAGTGTAGATATCTGAATTATGAACAATAGTACATACAGAGAGTGATGTAATCCACGCTATATTGTAGTACTTGCTGAGATTTTACTCCATTTTTTAAGTGAAACATTTTTTCCCCAACAATTTCTTATTTGATGTAATGATAAAGTGTAGATATCTTAATTTTGAAAAATAGTACATTCAGAGGGGGGTGTAATTTGCAAAATCATTGGTGTTGGGTTTCTCAGTCTTACGTAATGGAAATTCACATTTTTTTAATCACGATGTTTTAGAATCAGCTTTATAGAGAATACCCATTAACAACGTATATTTATGATGACAGGTAATGGTAACATTCCTTAGATATGTTACTTTCAGTTGAGTTGTTTTGCAAAAAATATAAAACTAAAAGCGACCATGCTGGTCGGGCAGCGGCTAGTTACTAAAATTCCTCGTGTGTATTTGTTGGGGGGGGGGGGAGTGTTGGTATACCACGCTCCCAGTTTGGCTACTTTTCGCCTCCCCAAGATACACGTGCATAATCGCTTCTCTTTGTGTTGCTTTGTTTTCGCAGTTTTTCTCGCCGCTTGGAGAGCGATCTTCGCCAAATTTGACTGACTGCTGGACAGAGGCTAAACTCTGCAGCCACCTGCTGCAGAGATACCTGCCAGAGATTTCTCTCTACCCGCTGGACGATAGACTCCATAGAAGGGACTTTTCAGGATGCCTAAGATGAAGCGAGACTTTTGTACTTGAAAAACGATGCTGTTCGCATGTGGACTCATGCACCAGTCTTCATAGTCGCATAGAATGCCAAACATTCCGTATTTTGGGGGCCATAAGTCATTTTCTTCATATTCCCTCAAAATAGTTCCATGTGTAGTTCCTCAAAATAGTCCCTCAAAATAGTTCAACAGTTCCATGGTTCATAACTTATATCGCTATTCATCGTTTATCTTTTATTGATGTCATTTTTCTATTTCAGATGAAATATAGGATATTTTGTTTGGAATGCGGACTTGTTACCCTGTAACAAAATTTATATATATCGTTCACTCCTTTCAACAACGTCATATCTCAAAAAACAAGACTTTTCAGGAGAGTGATTTGAAAGTTTAAAAGTACATTGAAATGTATTGAAAATAAATTTTAATTGTGGTCTCTAGCGGCTAAATATTGGCCTTTGAGATATAACGATCATGCAGGGATATACTACTCTTTCAGGGCATTCTGAAATCAAGCATAACTAAAAATCGACGATTTTTTAGATATGACGTTGTCGAAAGGGGTGATATATATATATATATATATATATATATATATATATATATATATATATATATATATATATGTATATATATATATATATATATATATATATATATATATATATATATATATATATATATATATATATTGACTGACTGCTGGACAGAGTATATATATATATATATGTATATGTATATATATATATATATGACTGATGTATATATATATATATATGTATATATATATATATATATATATATATATATATATATATATATATATATATATATATATATATATATATATATATATATATATATATATATATGTTTTAAAATAGAGAAATATTCAGATGATAACAATAACAGCCACCGTATAAAACACCTTTTCTTCTTTATTCACATTATGGAATGTTAATACATTAAATTGCCTCTGAAATAACGCTCCCGGTATTTTATTCTCCAATCCCATCAATCGAATAAATAGAATTCTTTAAAATTTGTTTAACTTTTAGTGGATCTCGGAAAAATAAACTCCAGCCCAAAAGTTTTACGAGGATACAAAACACATCTGGATTTATTCAACACTCATCTGAATTTCAAATAACGTGTAGTAAAATACTTTTCAACACAGAGTTTGCGTTATCAGTGCCACGATTTTTATGCAATCTATCTTTAGCATAAATGTTTTAGGCAGTATAAATTTGTATATTTTGATACTCTTTTCAGGGTGAAATATATCATGGTGGTGTGAATGAAATATTCATTATGTTTGCTTTTAACTAAGCTGTCAAAATACAAATTATCTTCATGTCCGTAGTGTAAAAATACATCTGACCAGTACTTGACGCTTTATCATACATTTCCATGATTAGTATCTATGTATAACTCTAGATATAACTTTGAATGTATTACAGAACAGAACTTTAAGCAATAACTAAGTAAATAGATAAAATAAGTCAAAATGGTTCTGTATTTGTTCAGTTTCCGTTTTTAGGAACATTTGAATATATTTTTAGAGATAATACTACATTCATGTAGGCGCAATTTATTTTCTATAGTGATTAACATTTTAAAAATAATATAAATTTGTATATTTTGATACTGTTTTCAGAGATAAATCACATTATGGTGCGTGGAATGGAGAATTCATTATCCTTGTCTTTTAACTAAGTAGTCAGAATACAAATACATCTTTACACGTCCATACATGTAAAGAAAAACTTACACTCAATAAATAAGTAAATAATCCAACAGAGATAGATAAAAATAATACGAATACAGACAAAAAACAAACAGAAATCAAGCACTCCGGGCATCCACGCACCAAAGGCAAGATTCTGTATAAGTGCCGGAACTGAACCATAAACCACATAGAGGTAACCGAAAGATCTCTTCGTCAGGGAGCCTAACCAAATCAGTTACTCAAGGGGAACTTTTGTTTATTTGTTTTATTTACGTTTTGTTTATTTGTTTTGTTTATTTTTTACCCAATAAATAAGTTAATAGATAAGTCTAAAGGGTTCTATATATGTTTGAGATTCCATTTTTTGGTTATATTTTAATGTATTCTTAGCGGACGTATATGAATTTAGACGCAATTTATATTCTAAAGTAACTAACATTTTACAAATACATAAATTTGTATATTTTGATACTCTTTTCGGAGTTGTAATATATCATGGTGTATGAATGGGATATTTAGAATGTTTGTCTAAGTAGTCAAAATATAAATGTATCTTGACAGATCTCTACGTGTAAAAAATGTTGGCCCAGCATTTGATTTGTCATTTTACACATTAATTATTAGTATCTATGTAGCTTTGAATGCATTACATAAAAGAAATTCAAGGGCTAAATAAGTAAATAGATAAGTCTAAAGGATTCTGTGTTTGTTTCAGTACTATTTTAATATACCGGGTGATCCACTGAAAAGAGGCCTCGAATATTTTGTAATAACTGTGGCTAGAAGGAAGCAACTGAACCAAAATCATACGCTAAATACCTTAATTGTAATGGACATTACATGAGATTGCATTACGTGCGATTCGGGAATGCACGTTCCGACCCGGCGCTCCATGTTAGCAAACACCCAAATATGAACCGCCAAAAATTCCATTCACACGCACCAAACACCGATCTTGATAAAAAAAAATTAGTGATTGGTGCGCGATATCTCAGTTGTACATTGTTGGCCATTTTTTTACACCTATGTGTACTTGGGTATATTTTAAATGTTCTTGAATCAACTGGATGATCCTGATTTAACGGAAAGTAACTTCGAGCAAGGTGGAACAAAGTATCACACATCAGCAAAGAACGTGGAACCCCCTTGTATTGAAAATTTATAAAGGGCTACTTGTCAACCTAGTTTGTTATGCTCTTATGTGCATCTGGTCTATATTTTGATGTTTCTCCCATACTACAGAATAAAACACGCCAGTTATGCCCATAACAAGAATTTTTAAGGATTTGGATAGTGTTCACTGTATTTTAAGAGGCATAATTCATTTCTTTTCAGTTTATTATGTATTGTTTACATTCGACTAACGACATTTAATTCAAGTAAAATGTGCTCTTTGTTTGCTTCTTTTAGACAAGCGAAGTTTCATAAGTACGGTACAATGTTTAAAGAGGACAGAAGATGAACAAAACTTTAAATGATAAATTAGAGACTGATGAAATTGAGTCCTTTTTTGACAAAAGAGTAATTTCATAGGAGCTTTGACTACCACAGTCGCCAGATCTGTAACCACCAGATTTCTTCCATTGGGGTACGCTCAAAGGAAAATTCTATCGAAACAAGCCTCGCATCGTGGAAGATTTGAAGAAAAACGATCAACTTACTGCTGTTCCGTCCGACAGCATTTCCAATACGTTCAGGAACATGTCGGGCCGCGTCAAAACGTGTCTGGAAGAAAACGGAGATCACTTCTGTCATCACATTTAACGCAATTTACTACACACACGTTAAAGTACGTAGACTATTTTTTGTGGTTCAGATAGCTTCATCCTAGCGAGAGTTATTGCAAAATTTTCGGGGACTCTTTCGAGTGAATCCTCCAGTATTTTAAAAGGATGTATAATAATGGAAGTGTTATTTATTTTCCGCGGTGTTTAACATTTTACAAATATTTGTAAATTTTGATACTTTTTTTCAAGGAGAAGTATATCACGGTATGTGAATGGAATATTCATTTTTTTAGTCTTTCAATTAAATAAGATTTTTTACATAATATTTTTTAGTACAATGCGGAGGAACTTGTCGTTAGACATTTACCTTTTTTTATTCACCGATATTCCACTGGCTACTTTATCATGGGAACAACCTATAGGTGAGCCAGCATTACTTCCCATGAGGGGGACGCCAAGAAAACAACCAAGCCTTATTCGAGATTTGAACCCAATTCCACTGCGGGACAGCTCAGAACGCTAACCACTACACCAATTGGGCGGCCAAATAAAAATACCTCTGACCAGTATTTGGCACGTCAACTTAGTCATTACGACATTAGTATCTCTATAACTTTCAGTGCATTGCTGAACACAACTTCGTACAGTATGTAAGTAAACAGGTACACTGAAGTGCCACTGAATAAGGGATACCTACCTAGTAACGAGTTGGGACTCCTCTGGCCTTGATAACGGCTGCCACACGACGAGGAATAGATTCAACAAGTTTCTGGAAACGTTCCACGGGAATGGCTTGCCAAATATTGGCTAAAGCTGTCCAAAATTCAGTAAGGTTCTTTGGTGCTGTGTGATGGCCTTTCACGCCTTGTTCCAAAACATCCCAAAGATGCTCAATAGGATTTAAGTCTGGGCTTCTAGGTGGCCAATTCATGACAGAGAAGTCAGAGGAATACTCATCCAACCAGCCAGTAGCCAACCGGGACTTGTGAGAGGTACAGTTGTCTTGCTGGAAAACTCCATTACCGGGCGGATAACAGAACAGCCTAAACGGATGGAGGTGATCACCCAGCAACTATACGTACCGAATTGCATTGAGGGAGGTTGGTACACGCACCAAAGATCCCAAACTGTGCCGCGAAAAAACACCCTAGACCATGATTGAGCCACCATGCCCTTGTACAGTTCCAGCCAGGCATGCAGGATCCATGGCTTTATGAGCCTGACGCCATATTCTCAGCCTCTCGTCGGCGTTAAGTAGTCGGAATCGAGACTCATCACTCCATGCTACTCGTTTCCAGTCCTCTACAATCCAGTCTCTGTGCTCTCTTGCCCAGGCAAGACGTGCAGCCCGATGGCGAGTATAGAGCAATGGTACTCTCGTAGGTCGACGGCTCCCGAAACCCATAAGGTGAAGCGAGCGTTGCACAGTCCATTTACTGACTGTACGACTGGCACCGTCATTAAACTGGGTGGTAATTTGAGCTAATGTTTTGCTTCGCTGGCTACGTACAATACGCCTGAGCCGTCTCTCACCACGCACTGTCAAGGCTAATTGTCCTTTGCAGTTTGCCCGATCGCTAGTTTTTTTTCCACCATCCATGTGTTCTTGGTAAACTCTTGACACAGTCGACCTTGAAAATCCTAGCTGGCTGACGATTTCGGAAATTGAATGGCCCATGCGTCGCGCACCTACGATTTGTCCGCGATCGAAGGTGTCTAAATCAGGCAGTTTACCCATACTGGCAATTCCAACAGCTAATTCAGAACAACCACAGTACGCGCTATATATGCATTTACCACAGAGCCCTTACTTGCGCATACATGATTCGCAGCGCTACACAATTTGCATAGGCTTTGCTATCCCTAATTCAGTGGCACTTCAGTGTATATCAAAAAGTTTCAGGATTTCGCTTCCAGTGATATTTTTATACATTTTAAGCGGAAGTATATAACCATTTATTTTTTAATGTTATTTATTTTTTTAATGTAAATTAATATAGGCACTATTTATTTTCAATATTCATTTACATTTTCGTTTAATACACTTAATAAATACTGTGTGCAATGAAGGAATTTGTATTCTTTAAATTAATGAGTTTGATTTTCGATAAAGATGACGAGAGCAATTTGATTCATAAAAATGCATTTTTATTAACTGTTAAGAATTTTGAAATATACTTTCAGCATTGTTTTAGATGTAGAAAACAATGCCCTTTTTTCTTAAGAGTAAATATAAAATTCAGCACATATAAAAATACTAAGAAAAGCAGTACAGTTTTTTTCTGGTCTGTATGATCCTTCCATACTGGCAATTCCATACCTTCCATATGGTATTCCAGCTGTAATATTTTTAATGTTGTCTAGGAGGCTAAAATAAAATTTTCAGCAACTTCAATAAGATTTAAACACTTCCAATTCATCTTAAAGATTACATTTTAATCTAAATTTGACACGGGTTTCCGTACAGAATGATTATGAAAACAACTTATTTATCTAATTTTCTACCCCAATTAAAAGTTACGTTTATCCAACAGTTATCTTAATCAATATTAATACAAAAGTAATTAACTGTATCTGTAGTTACCCTAAGACTCGTTAGATCAGGTGTATGCAATCTACATTTACTCGCATATAAAACAAATATTGGTCTAACTTCAGGCTATTCGGGTAACAGATTGAAAATTCATGGCATTCTTGTAGTTCTTGATGATTACAAATTTAAAAGAGAGTCATTGTATGACTTCAGTCAAAGGAGATCGAGTATATGACGTCTAATAATATTACACAAAGGCAAATAATTGAATTCCTAAGGCATATTCTTGAATCTTATCTAAAGCCCCATTCCTATATATAGTGTAAAAAATGCTTATTTTCTGTTTTTGTTACGCTGTTCCTGCTTATGTTCTGTTTTGTATGCTCATAAATAATGACCTAAAAGATATGACACTATCAGCTGCTCATTAAAAGGAAAAAAATATTATGAGCTTTAAAACTCGAAGGATAGGTCCTTAAAAGTCTATTTTGGAAGAGATCCGCAATAGAAATTTTAGTTATAAAAATAATTTCAAATAGCAATTATCCATCCATTCACCAAAGAATCTCCCCAAAAATGTATTAAATGATTGTACCGATTGTTTATCTTTCGATTTATCATTAATTGAGCAGCATTTCAGAAACTGCGATGGACATTGCTAAACACGTAATTCTTTAAAATATTTTACGCAAAACGTATGTTTGTGGGGCGTTATTTAAGGTATACATCCGTATTTCTAAAATGGGTTTTTTCAAGTAGTGCGTATGTTACTGATTTATTATTATTCGTATCTAAGTCGTTTTCTTATGGTCCTTTTCTTATCGGAATATTTAGGCGAAATTTATTCATGACGCT